>CAMPDV010006311.1:0-20302 GCA_946699065.1 Loxodes magnus | reverse complement strand
CCTTAAAACTGAAACTCTATCTTCTTTTCTTACTTCACTTCTCCACTTTTCTAAATACTTATTACTTCTCAAAGCATACTACTTAAAACTCAAATTCTATATTCTTTTCTTACTTTACTTCTTCACTTTTCAAAATACTTAGTACTTCTCAAAGCATACTACTTAAAACTCAAATTCTATCTTCTTTTCTTACTTTACTTCTTCACTTTTCTAAATACTTATTACTTCTCAAAGCATACTACTTAAAACTGAAACTCTATCTTCTTTTCTTACTTTACTTCTTCACTTTTCTAAATACTTAATACTTCTCAAAGCATACTACTTAAAACTCAAATTCTATCTTCTTTTCTTACTTTACTTCTTAACTTTTCAAAATACTTATTACTTCTCAAAGCATAATACTAAAAACTGAAACTCTATCTTCTTTTCTTACTCTACTTCTTCACTTTTGAAATACTTATTACTTCTGAAAGCATAATACTTAAAACTGAAACTCTATCTTCTTTTCTTACTTTACTTCTTCACTTTTCTAAATACTTATTACTTCTCAAAGCATACTCCTTAAAACTGAAACTCTATCTTCTTTTCTTACTTTACTTCTTCACTTTTCTAAATACTTAATACTTCTCAAAGCATACTCCTTAATACTCAAATTCTATCTTCTTTTCTTACTCTACTTCTTCACTTTTCTAAATACTTATTACTTCTCAAAGCATACTCCTTAAAACTGAAACTCTATCTTCTTTTCTTACTTTACTTCTTCACTTTTCTAAATACTTATTACTTCTCAAAGCATACTACTTAAAACTCAAACTCTATCTTCTTTTCTTACTTTACTTCTTCACTTTTCTAAATACTTAATACTTCTCAAAGCATACTCCTTAAAACTCAAATTCTATCTTCTTTTCTTACTTTACTTCTTCACTTTTCTAAATACTTATTACTTCTCAAAGCATACTACTTAAAACTGAAACTCTATCTTCTTTTCTTACTCTACTTCTTCACTTTTCTAAATACTTATTACTTCTCAAAGCATACTCCTTAAAACTGAAACTCTATCTTCTTTTCTTACTTCACTTCTCCACTTTTCTAAATACTTATTACTTCTCAAAGCATACTACTTAAAACTCAAATTCTATATTCTTTTCTTACTTTACTTCTTCACTTTTCAAAATACTTAGTACTTCTCAAAGCATACTACTTAAAACTCAAATTCTATCTTCTTTTCTTACTTTACTTCTTCACTTTTCTAAATACTTATTACTTCTCAAAGCATACTACTTAAAACTGAAACTCTATCTTCTTTTCTTACTCTACTTCTTCACTTTTCAAAATACTTATTACTTCTCAAAGCATACTACTTAAAACTCAAATTCTATCTTCTTTTCTTACTTTACTTCTTAACTTTTCAAAATACTTATTACTTCTCAAAGCATAATACTAAAAACTGAAACTCTATCTTCTTTTCTTACTCTACTTCTTCACTTTTGAAATACTTATTACTTCTGAAAGCATAATACTTAAAACTGAAACTCTATCTTCTTTTCTTACTTTACTTCTTCACTTTTCTAAATACTTAGTACTTCTCAAAGCATACTACTTAAAACTCAAATTCTATCTTCTTTTCTTAATTTACTTCTTCACTTTTCTAAATACTTATTACTTCTCAAAGCATACTCCTTAAAACTGAAACTCTATCTTCTTTTCTTACTTTAATTCTTCACTTTTCTAAATATTTAGTACTTCTGAAAGCATAATACTAAAAACTGAAACTCTATCTTCTTTTCTTACTTTACTTCTTCACTTTTCTAAATACTTAATACTTCTCAATGCATACTTCTTAAAACTGAAACTCTATCTTCTTTTCTTACTTTACTTCTTCACTTTTCTAAATACTTAGTACTTCTCAAAGCATACTACTTAAAACTCAAATTCTATCTTCTTTTCTTACTTTAATTCTTCACTTTTCAAAATACTTATTACTTCTCAAAGCATAATACTTAAAACTGAAACTCTATCTTCTTTTCTTACTTTACTTCTTCACTTTTCTAAATACTTATTACTTCTCAAAGCATACTCCTTAAAACTGAAAATCTATCTTCTTTTCTTACTTCACTTATCCACTTTTCTAAATACTTATTAATTTTCAAAGCATACTACTTAAAACTCAAATTCTATCTTCTTTTCTTACTTCACTTCTCCACTTTTCTAAATACTTATTACTTCTCAAAGCATACTACTTAAAACTCAAATTCTATCTTCTTTTCTTACTTTACTTCTTCACTTTTCTAAATACTTATTACTTCTCAAAGCATACTACTTAAAACTGAAACTCTATCTTCTTTTCTTACTCTACTTCTTCACTTTTCTAAATACTTATTACTTCTCAAAGCATACTACTTAAAACTCAAATTCTATCTTCTTTTCTTACTTTACTTCTTAACTTTTCAAAATACTTATTACTTCTCAAAGCATAATACTAAAAACTGAAACTCTATCTTCTTTTCTTACTTCACATCTTCACTTTTCTAAATACTTATTAATTCTCAAAGCATAATACTTAAAACTGAAACTCTATCTTCTTTTCTTACATTACTTCTTCACTTTTCTAAATACTTAGTACTTCTCAAAGCATACTCCTTAAAACTGAAACTCTATCTTCTTTTCTTACTTCACTTCTCCACTTTTCAAAATACTTAGTACTTCTCAAAGCATACTCCTTAAAACTGAAATTCAATCTTCTTTTCTTACTTTACTTCTTCACTTTTCAAAATACTTATTACTTCTCAAAGCATAATACTTAAAAATAAATTCTGTCTTCTTTTCTTACTTTACTTCTTCACTTTTGAAATACTTATTACTTCTGAAAGCATAATACTTAAAACTGAAACTCTATCTTCTTTTCTTACTCTACTTCTTCACTTTTCAAAATACTTATTACTTCTCAAAGCATACTCCTTAAAACTCAAATTCTATCTTCTTTTCTTACTTTACTTCTTCACTTTTGAAATACTTATTACTTCTGAAAGCATAATACTTAAAACTGAAACTCTATCTTCTTTTCTTACTTTACTTCTTCACTTTTCTAAATACTTAATACTTCTCAAAGCATACTCCTTAAAACTCAAATTCTATCTTCTTTTCTTACTTTACTTCTTCACTTTTCTAAATACTTATTACTTCTCTAAGCTTACTCAATAAAACTCAAATTCTTTCTTCTTTTCTTACTTTAATTCTTCACTTTTCTATATACTTATTACTTCTCAAAGCATACTCTTTAGAACTGAAACTCTATCTTCTTTTCTTACTTTACTTCTTCACTTTTGAAATACTTATTACTTCTGAAAGCATACTCCTTAAAACTGAAACTCTATCTTCTTTTCTTACTTTACTTCTTCACTTTTCTAAATACTTATTACTTCTCAAAGCATAATACTTAAAACTGAAACTCTATCTTCTTTTCTTACTTTACTTCTTCACTTTTCTAAATACTTAATACTTCTCAAAGCATACTCCTTAAAACTGAAACTCTATCTTCTTTTCTTACTTTACTTCTCCACTTTTCTAAATACTTATTACTTCTCAAAGCATAATACTTAAAACTGAAACTCTATCTTCTTTTCTTACTCTACTTCTTCACTTTTCTAAATACTTAATACTTCTCAAAGCATACTCCTTAAAACTCAAATTCTATCTTCTTTTCTTACTCTACTTTTTCACTTTTTTAAATACTTAATACTTTTCAAAGCATACTCCTTAAAACTGAAATTCAATCTTCTTTTCTTACTTTACTTCTTCACTTTTCTAAATACTTAATACTTCTCAAAGCATACTACTTAAAACTAAATTCTATCTTCTTTTCTTACTCTACTTCTTCACTTTTCAAAATACTTATTACTTCTCAAAGCATACTCCTTAAAACTGAAACTCTATCTTCTTTTCTTACTTTACTTCTTCACTTTTCTAAATACTTAATACTTCTCAAAGCATACTACTTAAAACTGAAACTCTATCTTCTTTTCTTACTTTACTTCTTAACTTTTCTAAATACTTAGTACTTCTCAAAGCATACTCCTTAAAACTGAAACTCTATCTTCTTTTCTTACTCTACTTCTTCACTTTTCTAAATACTTAATACTTCTCAAAGCATACTCCTTAATACTCAAATTCTATCTTCTTTTCTTACTTTACTTCTTCACTTTTCTAAATACTTATTACTTCTCAAAGCATACTCCTTAAAACTCAAATTCTTTCTTCTTTTCTTACTTTACTTCTTCACTTTTCTAAATACTTATTACTTCTCAAAGCATACTCCTTAAAACTGAAACTCTATCTTCTTTTCTTACTCTACTTCTCCACTTTTCTAAATACTTATTACTTCTCAAAGCATACTCCTTAAAACTGAAACTCTATCTTCTTTTCTTACTTTACTTCTTCACTTTTCTAAATACTTATTACTTCTCAAAGCATACTCCTTAAAACTGAAACTCTATCTTCTTTTCTTACTTCACTTCTCCACTTTTCTAAATACTTAATACTTCTCAAAGCATACTACTTAAAACTCAAATTCTATCTTCTTTTCTTACTTCACTTCTTCACTTTTCTAAATACTTATTACTTCTGAAAGCATACTCCTTAAAACTGAAACTCTATCTTCTTTTCTTACTTTACTTCTTCACTTTTCTAAATACTTATTACTTCTCAAAGCATACTATTTAAAACTCAAATTCTATCTTCTTTTCTTACTTTACTTCTTCACTTTTCTAAATACTTAATACTTCTCAAAGCATAATACTTAAAACTGAAACTCTATCTTCTTTTCTTACTCTACTTTTTCACTTTTTTAAATACTTAATACTTTTCAAAGCATACTCCTTAAAACTGAAATTCAATCTTCTTTTCTTACTTTACTTCTTCACTTTTCTAAATACTTATTACTTCTCAAAGCATACTACTTAAAACTAAATTCTATCTTCTTTTCTTACTTTACTTCTTCACTTTTCAAAATACTTATTACTTCTCAAAGCATACTCCTTAAAACTGAAACTCTATCTTCTTTTCTTACTTTACTTCTTCACTTTTCTAAATACTTAATACTTCTCAAAGCATACTCCTTAAAACTGAAACTCTATCTTCTTTTCTTACTCTACTTCTTCACTTTTCTAAATACTTATTACTTCTCAAAGCATACTCCTTAAAACTCAAATTCTATATTCTTTTCTTACTTCACATCTTCACTTTTCTAAATACTTATTAATTCTCAAAGCATACCACTTAAAACTCAAATTCTATCTTCTTTTCTTACTTTACTTCTTCACTTTTCTAAATACTTATTACTTCTCAAAGCATACTACTTAAAACTCAAACTCTATCTTCTTTTCTTACTTTACTTCTTCACTTTTCTAAATACTTATTACTTCTCAAAGCATACTACTTAAAACTGAAACTCTATCTTCTTTTCTTACTCTACTTCTCCACTTTTCTAAATACTTATTACTTCTCAAAGCATAATACTTAAAACTGAAACTCTATCTTCTTTTCTTACTTCACTTCTCCACTTTTCTAAATACTTATTAATTTTCAAAGCATACTACTTAAAACTGAAATTCTATCTTCTTTTCTTACTTCACATCTTCACTTTTCTAAATACTTATTAATTCTCAAAGCATACCACTTAAAACTCAAATTCTATCTTCTTTTCTTACTTCACTTCTTCACTTTTCTAAATACTTATTACTTCTCAAAGCATACTCCTTAAAACTGAAACTCTATCTTCTTTTCTTACATTACTTCTTCACTTTTCTAAATACTTATTACTTCTCAAAGCATACTACTTAAAACTGAAACTCTATCTTCTTTTCTTACTTTACTTCTTCACTTTTCTAAATACTTATTACTTCTCAAAGCATACTCCTTAAAACTGAAACTCTATCTTCTTTTCTTACTCTACTTCTTCACTTTTCTAAATACTTATTACTTCTCAAAGCATAATACTTAAAACTGAAACTCTATCTTCTTTTCTTACTTTACTTCTTCACTTTTCTAAATACTTAATACTTCTCAAAGCATACTACTTAAAACTGAAACTCTATCTTCTTTTCTTACTCTACTTTTTCACTTTTTTAAATACTTAATACTTTTCAAAGCATACCACTTAAAACTCAAATTCTATCTTCTTTTCTTACTTCACTTCTTCACTTTTCTAAATACTTATTACTTCTCAAAGCATACTCCTTAAAACTAAATTCTATCTTCTTTTCTTACTCTACTTCTTAACTTTTCAAAATACTTATTACTTCTCAAAGCATACTCCTTAAAACTGAAACTCTATCTTCTTTTCTTACTTTACTTCTTCACTTTTCTAAATACTTATTACTTCTCAAAGCATACTCCTTAAAACTGAAACTCTATCTTCTTTTCTTACTTTACTTCTTCACTTTTCAAAATACTTATTAATTTTCAAAGCATACTACTTAAAACTCAAATTCTATATTCTTTTCTTACTTTACTTCTTAACTTTTCTAAATACTTAGTACTTCTCAAAGCATACTCCTTAAAACTGAAACTCTATCTTCTTTTCTTACTCTACTTCTTCACTTTTCTAAATACTTAATACTTCTCAAAGCATACTCCTTAATACTCAAATTCTATCTTCTTTTCTTACTTTACTTCTTCACTTTTCTAAATACTTATTACTTCTCAAAGCATACTCCTTAAAACTCAAATTCTTTCTTCTTTTCTTACTTTACTTCTTCACTTTTCTAAATACTTATTACTTCTCAAAGCATACTCCTTAAAACTGAAACTCTATCTTCTTTTCTTACTCTACTTCTCCACTTTTCTAAATACTTATTACTTCTCAAAGCATACTCCTTAAAACTGAAACTCTATCTTCTTTTCTTACTTTACTTCTTCACTTTTCTAAATACTTATTACTTCTCAAAGCATACTCCTTAAAACTGAAACTCTATCTTCTTTTCTTACTTCACTTCTCCACTTTTCTAAATACTTAATACTTCTCAAAGCATACTACTTAAAACTCAAATTCTATCTTCTTTTCTTACTTCACTTCTTCACTTTTCTAAATACTTATTACTTCTCAAAGCATACTACTTAAAACTCAAATTCTATCTTCTTTTCTTACTCTACTTCTTCACTTTTCAAAATACTTAATACTTCTCAAAGCATACTATTTAAAACTCAAATTCTATCTTCTTTTCTTACTTTACTTCTTCACTTTTCTAAATACTTAATACTTCTCAAAGCATAATACTTAAAACTGAAACTCTATCTTCTTTTCTTACTCTACTTTTTCACTTTTTTAAATACTTAATACTTTTCAAAGCATACTCCTTAAAACTGAAATTCAATCTTCTTTTCTTACTTTACTTCTTCACTTTTCTAAATACTTATTACTTCTCAAAGCATACTACTTAAAACTAAATTCTATCTTCTTTTCTTACTTTACTTCTTCACTTTTCAAAATACTTATTACTTCTCAAAGCATACTCCTTAAAACTGAAACTCTATCTTCTTTTCTTACTTTACTTCTTCACTTTTCTAAATACTTAATACTTCTCAAAGCATACTCCTTAAAACTGAAACTCTATCTTCTTTTCTTACTCTACTTCTTCACTTTTCTAAATACTTATTACTTCTCAAAGCATACTCCTTAAAACTCAAATTCTATATTCTTTTCTTACTTCACATCTTCACTTTTCTAAATACTTATTAATTCTCAAAGCATACCACTTAAAACTCAAATTCTATCTTCTTTTCTTACTTTACTTCTTCACTTTTCTAAATACTTATTACTTCTCAAAGCATACTACTTAAAACTCAAACTCTATCTTCTTTTCTTACTTTACTTCTTCACTTTTCTAAATACTTATTACTTCTCAAAGCATACTACTTAAAACTGAAACTCTATCTTCTTTTCTTACTCTACTTCTCCACTTTTCTAAATACTTATTACTTCTCAAAGCATAATACTTAAAACTGAAACTCTATCTTCTTTTCTTACTTCACTTCTCCACTTTTCTAAATACTTATTAATTTTCAAAGCATACTACTTAAAACTGAAATTCTATCTTCTTTTCTTACTTCACATCTTCACTTTTCTAAATACTTATTAATTCTCAAAGCATACCACTTAAAACTCAAATTCTATCTTCTTTTCTTACTTCACTTCTTCACTTTTCTAAATACTTATTACTTCTCAAAGCATACTCCTTAAAACTGAAACTCTATCTTCTTTTCTTACATTACTTCTTCACTTTTCTAAATACTTATTACTTCTCAAAGCATACTACTTAAAACTGAAACTCTATCTTCTTTTCTTACTTTACTTCTTCACTTTTCTAAATACTTATTACTTCTCAAAGCATACTCCTTAAAACTGAAACTCTATCTTCTTTTCTTACTCTACTTCTTCACTTTTCTAAATACTTATTACTTCTCAAAGCATACTACTTAAAACTCAAATTCTATATTCTTTTCTTACTTTACTTCTTCACTTTTCAAAATACTTAGTACTTCTCAAAGCATACTACTTAAAACTGAAAATCTATCTTCTTTTCTTACTTCACTTCTCCACTTTTCTAAATACTTATTAATTTTCAAAGCATACCACTTAAAACTCAAATTCTATCTTCTTTTCTTACTTCACTTCTTCACTTTTCTAAATACTTATTACTTCTCAAAGCATACTCCTTAAAACTAAATTCTATCTTCTTTTCTTACTCTACTTCTTAACTTTTCAAAATACTTATTACTTCTCAAAGCATACTCCTTAAAACTGAAACTCTATCTTCTTTTCTTACTTTACTTCTTCACTTTTCTAAATACTTATTACTTCTCAAAGCATACTCCTTAAAACTGAAACTCTATCTTCTTTTCTTACTTTACTTCTTCACTTTTCAAAATACTTATTAATTTTCAAAGCATACTACTTAAAACTCAAATTCTATATTCTTTTCTTACTTCACATCTTCACTTTTCTAAATACTTATTAATTCTCAAAGCATACCACTTAAAACTCAAATTCTATCTTCTTTTCTTACTTCACTTCTTCACTTTTCTAAATACTTATTACTTCTCAAAGCATACTCCTTAAAACTGAAACTCTATCTTCTTTTCTTACATTACTTCTTCACTTTTCTAAATACTTATTACTTCTCAAAGCATACTACTTAAAACTAAATTCTATCTTCTTTTCTTACTTTACTTCTTCACTTTTTTAAATACTTAATACTTTTCAAAGCATACTCCTTAAAACTGAAATTCAATCTTCTTTTCTTACTTTACTTCTTCACTTTTCTAAATACTTAATACTTCTCAAAGCATACTACTTAAAACTGAAACTCTATCTTCTTTTCTTACTTTACTTCTTCACTTTTCTAAATACTTAATACTTCTCAAAGCATACTACTTAAAACTGAAACTCTATCTTCTTTTCTTACTCTACTTTTTCACTTTTTTAAATACTTAATACTTTTCAAAGCATACCACTTAAAACTCAAATTCTATCTTCTTTTCTTACTTCACTTCTTCACTTTTCTAAATACTTATTACTTCTCAAAGCATACTCCTTAAAACTAAATTCTATCTTCTTTTCTTACTCTACTTCTTAACTTTTCAAAATACTTATTACTTCTCAAAGCATACTCCTTAAAACTGAAACTCTATCTTCTTTTCTTACTTTACTTCTTCACTTTTCTAAATACTTATTACTTCTCAAAGCATACTCCTTAAAACTGAAACTCTATCTTCTTTTCTTACTTTACTTCTTCACTTTTCTAAATACTTAATACTTCTCAAAGCATACTCCTTAAAACTCAAATTCTATCTTCTTTTCTTACTCTACTTCTTCACTTTTCTAAATACTTATTACTTCTCAAAGCATACTCCTTAAAACTGAAACTCTATCTTCTTTTCTTACTTCACTTCTCCACTTTTCAAAATACTTATTACTTCTCAAAGCATACTCCTTAAAACTGAAACTCTATCTTCTTTTCTTACTTTACTTCTCCACTTTTCTAAATACTTATTACTTCTCAAAGCATACTACTTAAAACTCAAATTCTATCTTCTTTTCTTACTTTACTTCTTCACTTTTCTAAATACTTATTACTTCTCAAAGCATACTACTTAAAACTGAAACTCTATCTTCTTTTCTTACTCTACTTCTTCACTTTTCTAAATACTTATTACTTCTCAAAGCATACTCCTTAAAACTGAAACTCTATCTTCTTTTCTTACTTCACTTCTCCACTTTTCTAAATACTTATTACTTCTCAAAGCATACTACTTAAAACTCAAATTCTATATTCTTTTCTTACTTTACTTCTTCACTTTTCAAAATACTTAGTACTTCTCAAAGCATACTACTTAAAACTGAAAATCTATCTTCTTTTCTTACTTCACTTCTCCACTTTTCTAAATACTTATTAATTTTCAAAGCATACCACTTAAAACTCAAATTCTATCTTCTTTTCTTACTTCACATCTTCACTTTTCTAAATACTTAATACTTCTCAAAGCATACTCCTTAAAACTGAAAATCTATCTTCTTTTCTTACATTACTTCTCCACTTTTCTAAATACTTAATACTTCTCAAAGCATACTCCTTAAAACTGAAACTCTATCTTCTTTTCTTACTTCACTTCTTCACTTTTCTAAATACTTATTACTTCTCAAAGCATACTACTTAAAACTGAAACTCTATCTTCTTTTCTTACTTTACTTCTTCACTTTTCTAAATACTTAGTACTTCTCAAAGCATACTCCTTAAAACTGAAAATCTATCTTCTTTTCTTACTTCACTTCTTCACTTTTCTAAATACTTAATACTTCTCAAAGCATACCACTTAAAACTCAAATTCTATCTTCTTTTCTTACTCTACTTCTTCACTTTTCTAAATACTTATTAATTTTCAAAGCATAATACTTAAAACTCAAATTCTATCTTCTTTTCTTACTTCACATCTTCACTTTTCTAAATATTTAGTACTTCTCAAAGCATACTCCTTAAAACTGAAACTCTATCTTCTTTTCTTACTTCACTTCTCCACTTTTCTAAATACTTATTACTTCTCATAGCATACTACTTAAAACTAAATTCTATCTTCTTTTCTTACTTTACTTCTTCACTTTTCAAAATACTTATTACTTCTCAAAACATACTACTTAAAACTCAAATTATATCTTCTTTTCTTACTTTACTTCTTCACTTTTCTAAATACTTATTAATTCTCAAAGCATACCACTTAAAACTCAAATTCTATCTTCTTTTCTTACTTTACTTCTTCACTTTTCTAAATACTTATTACTTCTCAAAGCATACTCCTTAAAACTGAAACTCTATCTTCTTTTCTTACTTCACTTCTCCACTTTTCTAAATACTTATTACTTCTCAAAGCATACCACTTAAAACTCAAATTCTATCTTCTTTTCTTACTTTACTTCTTCACTTTTCTAAATACTTAATACTTCTCAAAGCATACTCCTTAAAACTGAAACTCTATCTTCTTTTCTTACTTCACTTCTTCACTTTTCTAAATACTTATTACTTCTCAAAGCATACCACTTAAAAATCAAATTCTATCTTCTTTTCTTACTTTACTTCTTCACTTTTCTAAATACTTAGTACTTCTCAAAGCATACTCCTTAAAACTGAAAATCTATCTTCTTTTCTTACTTTACTTCTTCACTTTTCTAAATACTTATTAATTCTCAAAGCATACTCCTTAAAATTCAAATTCTATCTTCTTTTCTTACTTTACTTCTTCACTTTTCTAAATACTTAATACTTCTCAAAGCATACTCCTTAAAACTGAAACTCTATCTTCTTTTCTTACTTTACTTCTCCACTTTTCTAAATACTTATTACTTCTCAAAGCATACTCCTTAAAACTGAAACTCTATCTTCTTTTCTTACTCTACTTCTTCACTTTTCAAAATACTTAATACTTCTCAAAGCATACTACTTAAAACTCAAATTCTATCTTCTTTTCTTACTTCACTTCTCCACTTTTCTAAATACTTATTACTTCTCAAAGCATACTACTTAAAACTCAAATTCTATATTCTTTTCTTACTTTACTTCTTCACTTTTCAAAATACTTAGTACTTCTCAAAGCATACTACTTAAAACTCAAATTCTATCTTCTTTTCTTACTTTACTTCTTCACTTTTCTAAATACTTATTACTTCTCAAAGCATACTCCTTAAAACTGAAACTCTATCTTCTTTTCTTACTTTACTTCTTCACTTTTCTAAATACTTAATACTTCTCAAAGCATACTCCTTAAAACTCAAATTCTATCTTCTTTTCTTACTCTACTTCTTCACTTTTCTAAATACTTATTACTTCTCAAAGCATACTCCTTAAAACTGAAACTCTATCTTCTTTTCTTACTTCACTTCTCCACTTTTCAAAATACTTATTACTTCTCAAAGCATACTCCTTAAAACTGAAAATCTATCTTCTTTTCTTACTTCACTTCTCCACTTTTCTAAATACTTATTACTTCTCAAAGCATACTACTTAAAACTCAAACTCTATCTTCTTTTCTTACTTTACTTCTTCACTTTTCTAAATACTTATTACTTCTCAAAGCATACTACTTAAAACTGAAACTCTATCTTCTTTTCTTACTCTACTTCTTCACTTTTCTAAATACTTATTACTTCTCAAAGCATACTCCTTAAAACTGAAACTCTATCTTCTTTTCTTACTTCACTTCTCCACTTTTCTAAATACTTATTACTTCTCAAAGCATACTACTTAAAACTCAAATTCTATATTCTTTTCTTACTTTACTTCTTCACTTTTCAAAATACTTAGTACTTCTCAAAGCATACTACTTAAAACTGAAAATCTATCTTCTTTTCTTACTTCACTTCTCCACTTTTCTAAATACTTATTAATTTTCAAAGCATACCACTTAAAACTCAAATTCTATCTTCTTTTCTTACTTCACATCTTCACTTTTCTAAATACTTAATACTTCTCAAAGCATACTCCTTAAAACTGAAAATCTATCTTCTTTTCTTACATTACTTCTCCACTTTTCTAAATACTTAATACTTCTCAAAGCATACTCCTTAAAACTGAAACTCTATCTTCTTTTCTTACTTCACTTCTTCACTTTTCTAAATACTTATTACTTCTCAAAGCATACCACTTAAAACTCAAATTCTATCTTCTTTTCTTACTTCACTTCTTCACTTTTCTAAATACTTAATACTTCTCAAAGCATACTCCTTAAAACTGAAAATCTATCTTCTTTTCTTACATTACTTCTTCACTTTTCTAAATACTTATTAATTTTCAAAGCATACCACTTAAAACTCAAATTCTATCTTCTTTTCTTACTTTACTTCTTCACTTTTCTAAATACTTATTAATTTTCAAAGCATACTACTTAAAACTCAAATTCTATATTCTTTTCTTACTTCACATCTTCACTTTTCTAAATATTTAGTACTTCTCAAAGCATACTCCTTAAAACTGAAACTCTATCTTCTTTTCTTACTTTACTTCTTCACTTTTCTAAATACTTATTACTTCTCATAGCATACTACTTAAAACTAAATTCTATCTTCTTTTCTTACTTTACTTCTTCACTTTTCAAAATACTTATTACTTCTCAAAACATACTACTTAAAACTCAAATTATATCTTCTTTTCTTACTTTACTTCTTCACTTTTCTAAATACTTATTAATTCTCAAAGCATACCACTTAAAACTCAAATTCTATCTTCTTTTCTTACTTCACTTCTCCACTTTTCTAAATACTTATTACTTCTCAAAGCATACTCCTTAAAACTGAAACTCTATCTTCTTTTCTTACTTTACTTCTATACTTTTCTAAATACTTATTACTTCTCAAAGCATACCACTTAAAACTCAAATTCTATATTCTTTTCTTACTTTACTTCTTCACTTTTCTAAATACTTAATACTTCTCAAAGCATACTCCTTAAAACTCAAATTATATCTTCTTTTCTTACTTTACTTCTTCACTTTTCTAAATACTTATTAATTCTCAAAGCATACCACTTAAAACTCAAATTCTATCTTCTTTTCTTACTTCACTTCTCCACTTTTCTAAATACTTATTACTTCTCAAAGCATACTCCTTAAAACTGAAACTCTATCTTCTTTTCTTACTTTACTTCTTCACTTTTCTAAATACTTATTACTTCTCAAAGCATACTCCTTAAAACTGAAACTCTATCTTCTTTTCTTACTTTACTTCTTCACTTTTGAAATACTTATTACTTCTCAAAGCATACTCCTTAAAACTGAAACTCTATCTTCTTTTCTTACTTTACTTCTTCACTTTTCTAAATACTTATTACTTCTCAAAGCATACTCCTTAAAACTCAAATTCTTTCTTCTTTTCTTACTTTACTTCTTCACTTTTCAAAATACTTATTACTTCTCAAAGCATACTCCTTAAAACTGAAACTCTATCTTCTTTTCTTACTTCACTTCTCCACTTTTCTAAATACTTATTACTTCTCAAAGCATACCCCTTAAAACTGAAACTCTATCTTCTTTTCTTACTCTACTTCTTCACTTTTTTAAATACTTAATACTTTTCAAAGCATACTCCTTAAAACTGAAATTCAATCTTCTTTTCTTACTTTACTTCTTCACTTTTCTAAATACTTAATACTTCTCAAAGCATACTACTTAAAACTGAAACTCTATCTTCTTTTCTTACTCTACTTCTTCACTTTTCTAAATACTTAGTACTTCTCAAAGCATACTCCTTAAAACTGAAACTCTATCTTCTTTTCTTACATTACTTCTTCACTTTTCTAAATACTTAGTACTTCTCAAAGCATACTCCTTAAAACTGAAACTCTATCTTCTTTTCTTACTTTACTTCTTCACTTTTCTAAATACTTAGTACTTCTCAAAGCATACTCCTTAAAACTGAAACTCTATCTTCTTTTCTTACTCTACTTCTTCACTTTTCAAAATACTTAATACTTCTCAAAGCATAATACTTAAAACTGAAACTCTATCTTCTTTTCTTACTTTACTTCTTCACTTTTCTAAATACTTATTACTTCTCAAAGCATACTCCTTAAAACTGAAACTCTATCTTCTTTTCTTACTTCACTTCTCCACTTTTCTAAATACTTATTACTTCTCAAAGCATACTACTTAAAACTCAAATTCTATATTCTTTTCTTACTTTACTTCTTCACTTTTCAAAATACTTAGTACTTCTCAAAGCATACTACTTAAAACTCAAATTCTATCTTCTTTTCTTACTTTACTTCTTCACTTTTCTAAATACTTATTACTTCTCAAAGCATACTCCTTAAAACTGAAACTCTATCTTCTTTTCTTACTTTACTTCTTCACTTTTCTAAATACTTAATACTTCTCAAAGCATACTCCTTAAAACTCAAATTCTATCTTCTTTTCTTACTCTACTTCTTCACTTTTCTAAATACTTATTACTTCTCAAAGCATACTCCTTAAAACTGAAACTCTATCTTCTTTTCTTACTTCACTTCTCCACTTTTCAAAATACTTATTACTTCTCAAAGCATACTCCTTAAAACTGAAAATCTATCTTCTTTTCTTACTTCACTTCTCCACTTTTCTAAATACTTATTACTTCTCAAAGCATACTACTTAAAACTCAAACTCTATCTTCTTTTCTTACTTTACTTCTTCACTTTTCTAAATACTTATTACTTCTCAAAGCATACTACTTAAAACTGAAACTCTATCTTCTTTTCTTACTCTACTTCTTCACTTTTCTAAATACTTATTACTTCTCAAAGCATACTCCTTAAAACTGAAACTCTATCTTCTTTTCTTACTTCACTTCTCCACTTTTCTAAATACTTATTACTTCTCAAAGCATACTACTTAAAACTCAAATTCTATATTCTTTTCTTACTTTACTTCTTCACTTTTCAAAATACTTAGTACTTCTCAAAGCATACTACTTAAAACTGAAAATCTATCTTCTTTTCTTACTTCACTTCTCCACTTTTCTAAATACTTATTAATTTTCAAAGCATACCACTTAAAACTCAAATTCTATCTTCTTTTCTTACTTCACATCTTCACTTTTCTAAATACTTAATACTTCTCAAAGCATACTCCTTAAAACTGAAAATCTATCTTCTTTTCTTACATTACTTCTCCACTTTTCTAAATACTTAATACTTCTCAAAGCATACTCCTTAAAACTGAAACTCTATCTTCTTTTCTTACTTCACTTCTTCACTTTTCTAAATACTTATTACTTCTCAAAGCATACCACTTAAAACTCAAATTCTATCTTCTTTTCTTACTTCACTTCTTCACTTTTCTAAATACTTAATACTTCTCAAAGCATACTCCTTAAAACTGAAAATCTATCTTCTTTTCTTACATTACTTCTTCACTTTTCTAAATACTTATTAATTTTCAAAGCATACCACTTAAAACTCAAATTCTATCTTCTTTTCTTACTTCACTTCTTCACTTTTCTAAATACTTAATACTTCTCAAAGCATACTCCTTAAAACTGAAAATCTATCTTCTTTTCTTACATTACTTCTTCACTTTTCTAAATACTTATTACTTCTCAAAGCATACCACTTAAAACTCAAATTCTATCTTCTTTTCTTACTTTACTTCTTCACTTTTCTAAATACTTATTACTTCTCAAAGCATACTACTTAAAACTCAAATTCTTTCTTCTTTTCTTACTCTACTTCTTCACTTTTCAAAATACTTATTACTTCTCAAAGCATACTCCTTAAAACTGAAACTCTATCTTCTTTTCTTACTTTACTTCTTCACTTTTCTAAATACTTATTACTTCTCATAGCATACTACTTAAAACTAAATTCTATCTTCTTTTCTTACTTTACTTCTTCACTTTTCAAAATACTTATTACTTCTCAAAACATACTACTTAAAACTCAAATTATATCTTCTTTTCTTACTTTACTTCTTCACTTTTCTAAATACTTATTAATTCTCAAAGCATACCACTTAAAACTCAAATTCTATCTTCTTTTCTTACTTCACTTCTCCACTTTTCTAAATACTTATTACTTCTCAAAGCATACTCCTTAAAACTGAAACTCTATCTTCTTTTCTTACTTTACTTCTTCACTTTTCTAAATACTTATTACTTCTCAAAGCATACCACTTAAAACTCAAATTCTATCTTCTTTTCTTACTTTACTTCTTCACTTTTCTAAATACTTAATACTTCTCAAAGCATACTCCTTAAAACTGAAACTCTATCTTCTTTTCTTACTTCACTTCTTCACTTTTCTAAATACTTATTACTTCTCAAAGCATACTACTTAAAACTGAAACTCTATCTTCTTTTCTTACTTTACTTCTTCACTTTTCTAAATACTTAGTACTTCTCAAAGCATACTCCTTAAAACTGAAACTCTATCTTCTTTTCTTACTTCACTTCTTCACTTTTCTAAATACTTAGTACTTCTCAAAGCATACTCCTTAAAACTGAAACTCTATCTTCTTTTCTTACTTTACTTCTTCACTTTTGAAATACTTATTACTTCTCAAAGCATACTCCTTAAAACTGAAACTCTATCTTCTTTTCTTACTTTACTTCTTCACTTTTCTAAATACTTATTACTTCTCAAAGCATACTCCTTAAAACTCAAATTCTTTCTTCTTTTCTTACTTTACTTCTTCACTTTTCAAAATACTTATTACTTCTCAAAGCATACTCCTTAAAACTGAAACTCTATCTTCTTTTCTTACTTTACTTCTTCACTTTTCTAAATACTTATTACTTCTCAAAGCATACTCCTTAAAACTGAAACTCTATCTTCTTTTCTTACTTTACTTCTTCACTTTTCAAAACACTTAATACTTCTCAAAGCATACTCCTTAAAACTCAAAATCTATCTTCTTTTCTTACTTTACTTCTTCACTTTTCAAAATACTTATTACTTCTCAAAGCATACTCCTTAAAACTGAAATTCAATCTTCTTTTCTTACTTTACTTCTTCACTTTTCTAAATACTTATTACTTCTCAAAGCATACTCCTTAAAACTGAAACTCTATCTTCTTTTCTTACTCTACTTCTTCACTTTTCTAAATACTTATTACTTCTTATGCATACTACCTAAAACTCAAATTCTATCTTCTTTTCTTTACTTCACTTCTTCACTTTTCTAAATACTTATTACTTCTCAAAGCATACTCCTTAAAACTGAAATTCTATCTTCTTTTCTTACTTTACTTCTTAACTTTTCTAAATACTTAGTACTTCTCAAAGCATACTCCTTAAAACTCAAATTCTATCTTCTTTTCTTTACTTTACTTCTTCACTTTTCTAAATACTTAGTACTTCTCAAAGCATACTACTTAAAACTCAAATTCTATATTCTTTTCTTACTTTACTTCTTCACTTTTCTAAATACTTATTACTTCTCAAAGCATACTCCTTAAAACTGAAACTCTATCTTCTTTTCTTACTCTACTTCTTCACTTTTCTAAATACTTAGTACTTCTCAAAGCATACTCCTTAAAACTGAAACTCTATCTTCTTTTCTTACTTCACTTCTTCACTTTTCTAAATACTTAGTACTTCTCAAAGCATACTCCTTAAAACTCAAATTCTATCTTCTTTTCTTACTTCACTTCTCCACTTTTCTAAATACTTAATACTTCTCAAAGCATACTCCTTAAAACTGAAACTCTATCTTCTTTTCTTACTTCACTTCTTCACTTTTCTAAATACTTAATACTTCTCAAAGCATACTCCTTAAAACTGAAAATCTATCTTCTTTTCTTACTCTACTTCTTCACTTTTCAAAATACTTATTACTTCTCAAAGCATACTCCTTAAAACTGAAACTCTATCTTCTTTTCTTACTCTACTTCTTCACTTTTCAAAATACTTATTACTTCTCAAAGCATACTCCTTAAAACTGAAACTCTATCTTCTTTTCTTTACTTTACTTCTTCACTTTTCAAAATACTTATTACTTCTCAAAGCATACTCCTTAAAACTCAAATTCTTTCTTCTTTTCTTACTTTACTTCTTCACTTTTCAAAATACTTATTACTTCTCAAAGCTTACTCAATAAAACTCAAATTCTTTCTTCTTTTCTTACTTTACTTCTTCACTTTTCTAAATACTTATTACTTCTCAAAGCATACTCCTTAAAACTGAAACTCTATCTTCTTTTCTTACTCTACTTCTCCACTTTTCTAAATACTTATTACTTCTCAAAGCATAATACTTAAAACTGAAACTCTATCTTCTTTTCTTACTTCACTTCTTCACTTTTCTAAATACTTAATACTTCTCAAAGCATTCTCCTTAAAACTGAAATTCAATCTTCTTTTCTTACTTTACTTCTTCACTTTTCAAAATACTTATTACTTCTCAAAGCATACTCCTTAAAACTGAAAATCTATCTTCTTTTCTTACTTTACTTCTTCACTTTTCTAAATACTTATTACTTCTCAAAGCATACTACTTAAAACTGAAACTCTATCTTCTTTTCTTACTTCACTTCTTCACTTTTCTAAATACTTATTAATTCTCAAAGCATACTCCTTAAAACTGAAACTCTATCTTCTTTTCTTACTTCACTTCTCCACTTTTCAAAATACTTATTACTTCTCAAAGCATACTACTTAAAACTGAAACTCTATCTTCTTTTCTTACTTCACTTCTCCACTTTTCTAAATACTTATTACTTCTCAAAGCATACCACTTAAAACTCAAATTCTATCTTCTTTTCTTACTTTACTTCTTCACTTTTCTAAATACTTATTACTTCTCAAAGCATACTACTTAAAACTCAAATTCTTTCTTCTTTTCTTACTTTACTTCTCCACTTTTCTAAATACTTATTACTTCTCAAAGCATACCACTTAAAACTCAAATTCTATCTTCTTTTCTTACTTCACATCTTCACTTTTCTAAATACTTAATACTTCTCAAAGCATACTCCTTAAAACTGAAACTCTATCTTCTTTTCTTTACTTTACTTCTTCACTTTTCTAAATACTTAGTACTTCTCAAAGCATACTCCTTAAAACTGAAATTCTATCTTCTTTTCTTACTTTACTTCTTCACTTTTCAAAATACTTATTACTTCTCAAAACATACTACTTAAAACTCAAATTCTATCTTCTTTTCTTACTTCACTTCTCACTTTTCTAAATACTTAGTACTTCTCAAAGCATACTCCTTAAAACTCAAATTCTATCTTCTTTTCTTTACTTTACTTCTTCACTTTTCTAAATACTTAGTACTTCTCAAAACAT
>CAMPDV010006310.1:0-21152 GCA_946699065.1 Loxodes magnus | reverse complement strand
CAATTTCTTTTGCTACTTCAAATAATATAAAAAACTATGCTTTTTTTTACTTCTAAAATTACACTACTTTTTTTCTTACTTTGTTAACTCACTCTGGTATTAAAATTACTCTTTCTCACTTCAAATAATATCAAAAACTATGCTTTTTTTTACTTCTAAAATTACACTACTTTTTTTCTTACTTTGTTAACTCACTCTGGTATTAAAATTACTCTTTCTCACTTCAAAACATATCAAAAACTATGCTTTTTTTTACTTCTAAAATTACACTACTTTTTTTCTTACTTTGTTAACTCACTCTGGTATTAAAATTACTCTTTCTCACTTCAAATAATATAAAAAACTATGCTTTTTTTTACTTCTAAAATTACACTACTTTTTTTCTTACTTTGTTAACTCACTCTGGTATTAAAATTACTCTTTCTCACTTCAAAACATATCAAAAACTATGCTTTTTTTTACTTCTAAAATTACACTAATTTTTTTCTTACTTTGTTAACTCACTCTGGTATTAAAATTACTCTTTCTCACTTCAAATAATATCAAAAACTATGCTTTTTTTTACTTCTAAAATTACACTACTTTTTTTCTTACTTTGTTAACTCACTCTGGTATTAAAATTACTCTTTCTCACTTCAAAACATATCAAAAACTATGCTTTTTTTTACTTCTAAAATTACACTACTTTTTTTCTTACTTTGTTAACTCACTCTGGTATTAAAATTACTCTTTCTCACTTCAAAACATATCAAAAACTATGCTTTTTTTTACTTCTAAAATTACACTACTTTTTTTCTTACTTTGTTAACTCACTCTGGTATTAAAATTACTCTTTCTCACTTCAAAACATATCAAAAACTATGCTTTTTTTTACTTCTAAAATTACACTACTTTTTTTCTTACTTTGTTAACTCACTCTGGTATTAAAATTACTCTTTCTCACTTCAAAACATATCAAAAACTATGCTTTTTTTTACTTCTAAAATTACACTACTTTTTTTCTTACTTTGTTAACTCACTCTGGTATTAAAATTACTCTTTCTCACTTCAAAACATATCAAAAACTATGCTTTTTTTTACTTCTAAAATTACACTACTTTTTTTCTTACTTTGTTAACTCACTCTGGTATTAAAATTACTCTTTCTCACTTCAAAACATATCAAAAACTATGCTTTTTTTTACTTCTAAAATTACACTACTTTTTTTCTTACTTTGTTAACTCACTCTGGTATTAAAATTACTCTTTCTCACTTCAAAACATATCAAAAACTATGCTTTTTTTTACTTCTAAAATTACACTACTTTTTTTCTTACTTTGTTAACTCACTCTGGTATTAAAATTACTCTTTCTCACTTCAAAACATATCAAAAACTATGCTTTTTTTTACTTCTAAAATTACACTACTTTTTTTCTTACTTTGTTAACTCACTCTGGTATTAAAATTACTCTTTCTCACTTCAAAACATATCAAAAACTATGCTTTTTTTTACTTCTAAAATTACACTACTTTTTTTCTTACTTTGTTAACTCACTCTGGTATTAAAATTACTCTTTCTCACTTCAAATAATATAAAAAACTATGCTTTTTTTTACTTCTAAAATTACACTACTTTTTTTCTTACTTTGTTAACTCACTCTGGTATTAAAATTACTCTTTCTCACTTCAAAACATATCAAAAACTATGCTTTTTTTTACTTCTAAAATTACACTACTTTTTTTCTTACTTTGTTAACTCACTCTGGTATTAAAATTACTCTTTCTCACTTCAAAACATATCAAAAACTATGCTTTTTTTTACTTCTAAAATTACACTACTTTTTTTCTTACTTTGTTAACTCACTCTGGTATTAAAATTACTCTTTCTCACTTCAAATAATATCAAAAACTATGCTTTTTTTTACTTCTAAAATTACACTACTTTTTTTCTTACTTTGTTAACTCACTCTGGTATTAAAATTACTCTTTCTCACTTCAAAACATATCAAAAACTATGCTTTTTTTTACTTCTAAAATTACACTACTTTTTTTCTTACTTTGTTAACTCACTCTGGTATTAAAATTACTCTTTCTCACTTCAAAACATATCAAAAACTATGCTTTTTTTTACTTCTAAAATTACACTACTTTTTTTCTTACTTTGTTAACTCACTCTGGTATTAAAATTACTCTTTCTCACTTCAAATAATATAAAAAACTATGCTTTTTTTTACTTCTAAAATTACACTACTTTTTTTCTTACTTTGTTAACTCACTCTGGTATTAAAATTACTCTTTCTCACTTCAAAACATATCAAAAACTATGCTTTTTTTTACTTCTAAAATTACACTAATTTTTTTCTTACTTTGTTAACTCACTCTGGTATTAAAATTACTCTTTCTCACTTCAAAACATATCAAAAACTATGCTTTTTTTTACTTCTAAAATTACACTACTTTTTTTCTTACTTTGTTAACTCACTCTGGTATTAAAATTACTCTTTCTCACTTCAAAACATATCAAAAACTATGCTTTTTTTTACTTCTAAAATTACACTACTTTTTTTCTTACTTTGTTAACTCACTCTGGTATTAAAATTACTCTTTCTCACTTCAAATAATATAAAAAACTATGCTTTTTTTTACTTCTAAAATTACACTACTTTTTTTCTTACTTTGTTAACTCACTCTGGTATTAAAATTACTCTTTCTCACTTCAAAACATATCAAAAACTATGCTTTTTTTTACTTCTAAAATTACACTACTTTTTTTCTTACTTTGTTAACTCACTCTGGTATTAAAATTACTCTTTCTCACTTCAAAACATATCAAAAACTATGCTTTTTTTTACTTCTAAAATTACACTACTTTTTTTCTTACTTTGTTAACTCACTCTGGTATTAAAATTACTCTTTCTCACTTCAAAACATATCAAAAACTATGCTTTTTTTTACTGTAAAAATTACACTACTTTTTTTCTTACTTTGTTAACTCACTCTGGTATTAAAATTACTCTTTCTCACTTCAAAACATATCAAAAACTATGCTTTTTTTTACTTCTAAAATTACACTACTTTTTTTCTTACTTTGTTAACTCACTCTGGTATTAAAATTACTCTTTCTCACTTCAAATAATATAAAAAACTATGCTTTTTTTTACTTCTAAAATTACACTACTTTTTTTCTTACTTTGTTAACTCACTCTGGTATTAAAATTACTCTTTCTCACTTCAAAACATATCAAAAACTATGCTTTTTTTTACTTCTAAAATTACACTACTTTTTTTCTTACTTTGTTAACTCACTCTGGTATTAAAATTACTCTTTCTCACTTCAAAACATATCAAAAACTATGCTTTTTTTTACTTCTAAAATTACACTACTTTTTTTCTTACTTTGTTAACTCACTCTGGTATTAAAATTACTCTTTCTCACTTCAAAACATATCAAAAACTATGCTTTTTTTTACTTCTAAAATTACACTACTTTTTTTCTTACTTTGTTAACTCACTCTGGTATTAAAATTACTCTTTCTCACTTCAAAACATATCAAAAACTATGCTTTTTTTTACTTCTAAAATTACACTACTTTTTTTCTTACTTTGTTAACTCACTCTGGTATTAAAATTACTCTTTCTCACTTCAAAACATATCAAAAACTATGCTTTTTTTTACTTCTAAAATTACACTACTTTTTTTCTTACTTTGTTAACTCACTCTGGTATTAAAATTACTCTTTCTCACTTCAAAACATATCAAAAACTATGCTTTTTTTTACTTCTAAAATTACACTACTTTTTTTCTTACTTTGTTAACTCACTCTGGTATTAAAATTACTCTTTCTCACTTCAAAACATATCAAAAACTATGCTTTTTTTTACTTCTAAAATTACACTACTTTTTTTCTTACTTTGTTAACTCACTCTGGTATTAAAATTACTCTTTCTCACTTCAAAACATATCAAAAACTATGCTTTTTTTTACTTCTAAAATTACACTACTTTTTTTCTTACTTTGTTAACTCACTCTGGTATTAAAATTACTCTTTCTCACTTCAAAACATATCAAAAACTATGCTTTTTTTTACTTCTAAAATTACACTACTTTTTTTCTTACTTTGTTAACTCACTCTGGTATTAAAATTACTCTTTCTCACTTCAAAACATATCAAAAACTATGCTTTTTTTTACTTCTAAAATTACACTACTTTTTTTCTTACTTTGTTAACTCACTCTGGTATTAAAATTACTCTTTCTCACTTCAAATAATATAAAAAACTATGCTTTTTTTTACTTCTAAAATTACACTACTTTTTTTCTTACTTTGTTAACTCACTCTGGTATTAAAATTACTCTTTCTCACTTCAAAACATATCAAAAACTATGCTTTTTTTTACTTCTAAAATTACACTACTTTTTTTCTTACTTTGTTAACTCACTCTGGTATTAAAATTACTCTTTCTCACTTCAAAACATATAAAAAACTATGCTTTTTTTTACTTCTAAAATTACACTACTTTTTTTCTTACTTTGTTAACTCACTCTGGTATTAAAATTACTCTTTCTCACTTCAAAACATATCAAAAACTATGCTTTTTTTTACTTCTAAAATTACACTACTTTTTTTCTTACTTTGTTAACTCACTCTGGTATTAAAATTACTCTTTCTCACTCCAAAACATATCAAAAACTATGCTTTTTTTTACTTCTAAAATTACACTACTTTTTTTCTTACTTTGCTAACTCACTCTGGTATTAAAATTACTCTTTCTCACTTCAAAACATATCAAAAACTATGCTTTTTTTTACTTCTAAAATTACACTACTTTTTTTCTTACTTTGTTAACTCACTCTGGTATTAAAATTACTCTTTCTCACTTCAAAACATATCAAAAACTATGCTTTTTTTTACTTCTAAAATTACACTACTTTTTTTCTTACTTTGTTAACTCACTCTGGTATTAAAATTACTCTTTCTCACTTCAAAACATATCAAAAACTATGCTTTTTTTTACTTCTAAAATTACACTACTTTTTTTCTTACTTTGTTAACTCACTCTGGTATTAAAATTACTCTTTCTCACTTCAAATAATATAAAAAACTATGCTTTTTTTTACTTCTAAAATTACACTACTTTTTTTCTTACTTTGTTAACTCACTCTGGTATTAAAATTACTCTTTCTCACTTCAAAACATATCAAAAACTATGCTTTTTTTTACTTCTAAAATTACACTAATTTTTTTCTTACTTTGTTAACTCACTCTGGTATTAAAATTACTCTTTCTCACTTCAAATAATATCAAAAACTATGCTTTTTTTTACTTCTAAAATTACACTACTTTTTTTCTTACTTTGTTAACTCACTCTGGTATTAAAATTACTCTTTCTCACTTCAAAACATATCAAAAACTATGCTTTTTTTTACTTCTAAAATTACACTACTTTTTTTCTTACTTTGTTAACTCACTCTGGTATTAAAATTACTCTTTCTCACTTCAAAACATATCAAAAACTATGCTTTTTTTTACTTCTAAAATTACACTAATTTTTTTCTTACTTTGTTAACTCACTCTGGTATTAAAATTACTCTTTCTCACTTCAAAACATATCAAAAACTATGCTTTTTTTTACTTCTAAAATTACACTACTTTTTTTCTTACTTTGTTAACTCACTCTGGTATTAAAATTACTCTTTCTCACTTCAAAACATATCAAAAACTATGCTTTTTTTTACTTCTAAAATTACACTACTTTTTTTCTTACTTTGTTAACTCACTCTGGTATTAAAATTACTCTTTCTCACTTCAAAACATATCAAAAACTATGCTTTTTTTTACTTCTAAAATTACACTACTTTTTTTCTTACTTTGTTAACTCACTCTGGTATTAAAATTACTCTTTCTCACTTCAAAACATATCAAAAACTATGCTTTTTTTTACTTCTAAAATTACACTACTTTTTTTCTTACTTTGTTAACTCACTCTGGTATTAAAATTACTCTTTCTCACTTCAAAACATATCAAAAACTATGCTTTTTTTTACTTCTAAAATTACACTACTTTTTTTCTTACTTTGTTAACTCACTCTGGTATTAAAATTACTCTTTCTCACTTCAAAACATATCAAAAACTATGCTTTTTTTTACTTCTAAAATTACACTACTTTTTTTCTTACTTTGTTAACTCACTCTGGTATTAAAATTACTCTTTCTCACTTCAAAACATATCAAAAACTATGCTTTTTTTTACTTCTAAAATTACACTACTTTTTTTCTTACTTTGTTAACTCACTCTGGTATTAAAATTACTCTTTCTCACTTCAAAACATATCAAAAACTATGCTTTTTTTTACTTCTAAAATTACACTACTTTTTTTCTTACTTTGTTAACTCACTCTGGTATTAAAATTACTCTTTCTCACTTCAAAACATATCAAAAACTATGCTTTTTTTTACTTCTAAAATTACACTACTTTTTTTCTTACTTTGTTAACTCACTCTGGTATTAAAATTACTCTTTCTCACTTCAAAACATATCAAAAACTATGCTTTTTTTTACTTCTAAAATTACACTACTTTTTTTCTTACTTTGTTAACTCACTCTGGTATTAAAATTACTCTTTCTCACTTCAAAACATATCAAAAACTATGCTTTTTTTTACTTCTAAAATTACACTACTTTTTTTCTTACTTTGTTAACTCACTCTGGTATTAAAATTACTCTTTCTCACTTCAAAACATATCAAAAACTATGCTTTTTTTTACTTCTAAAATTACACTACTTTTTTTCTTACTTTGTTAACTCACTCTGGTATTAAAATTACTCTTTCTCACTTCAAATAATATAAAAAACTATGCTTTTTTTTACTTCTAAAATTACACTACTTTTTTTCTTACTTTGTTAACTCACTCTGGTATTAAAATTACTCTTTCTCACTTCAAAACATATCAAAAACTATGCTTTTTTTTACTTCTAAAATTACACTAATTTTTTTCTTACTTTGTTAACTCACTCTGGTATTAAAATTACTCTTTCTCACTTCAAAACATATCAAAAACTATGCTTTTTTTTACTTCTAAAATTACACTACTTTTTTTCTTACTTTGTTAACTCACTCTGGTATTAAAATTACTCTTTCTCACTTCAAAACATATCAAAAACTATGCTTTTTTTTACTTCTAAAATTACACTAATTTTTTTCTTACTTTGTTAACTCACTCTGGTATTAAAATTACTCTTTCTCACTTCAAAACATATCAAAAACTATGCTTTTTTTTACTTCTAAAATTACACTACTTTTTTTCTTACTTTGTTAACTCACTCTGGTATTAAAATTACTCTTTCTCACTTCAAAACATATCAAAAACTATGCTTTTTTTTACTTCTAAAATTACACTACTTTTTTTCTTACTTTGTTAACTCACTCTGGTATTAAAATTACTCTTTCTCACTTCAAAACATATCAAAAACTATGCTTTTTTTTACTTCTAAAATTACACTACTTTTTTTCTTACTTTGTTAACTCACTCTGGTATTAAAATTACTCTTTCTCACTTCAAAACATATCAAAAACTATGCTTTTTTTTACTTCTAAAATTACACTACTTTTTTTCTTACTTTGTTAACTCACTCTGGTATTAAAATTACTCTTTCTCACTTCAAAACATATCAAAAACTATGCTTTTTTTTACTTCTAAAATTACACTACTTTTTTTCTTACTTTGTTAACTCACTCTGGTATTAAAATTACTCTTTCTCACTTCAAAACATATCAAAAACTATGCTTTTTTTTACTTCTAAAATTACACTACTTTTTTTCTTACTTTGTTAACTCACTCTGGTATTAAAATTACTCTTTCTCACTTCAAAACATATCAAAAACTATGCTTTTTTTTACTTCTAAAATTACACTACTTTTTTTCTTACTTTGTTAACTCACTCTGGTATTAAAATTACTCTTTCTCACTTCAAATAATATCAAAAACTATGCTTTTTTTTACTTCTAAAATTACACTACTTTTTTTCTTACTTTGTTAACTCACTCTGGTATTAAAATTACTCTTTCTCACTTCAAAACATATCAAAAACTATGCTTTTTTTTACTTCTAAAATTACACTACTTTTTTTCTTACTTTGTTAACTCACTCTGGTATTAAAATTACTCTTTCTCACTTCAAAACATATCAAAAACTATGCTTTTTTTTACTTCTAAAATTACACTACTTTTTTTCTTACTTTGTTAACTCACTCTGGTATTAAAATTACTCTTTCTCACTCCAAAACATATCAAAAACTATGCTTTTTTTTACTTCTAAAATTACACTACTTTTTTTCTTACTTTGTTAACTCACTCTGGTATTAAAATTACTCTTTCTCACTTCAAAACATATCAAAAACTATGCTTTTTTTTACTTCTAAAATTACACTACTTTTTTTCTTACTTTGTTAACTCACTCTGGTATTAAAATTACTCTTTCTCACTCCAAAACATATCAAAAACTATGCTTTTTTTTACTTCTAAAATTACACTACTTTTTTTCTTACTTTGTTAACTCACTCTGGTATTAAAATTACTCTTTCTCACTTCAAAACATATCAAAAACTATGCTTTTTTTTACTGTAAAAATTACACTACTTTTTTTCTTACTTTGTTAACTCACTCTGGTATTAAAATTACTCTTTCTCACTTCAAAACATATCAAAAACTATGCTTTTTTTTACTTCTAAAATTACACTACTTTTTTTCTTACTTTGTTAACTCACTCTGGTATTAAAATTACTCTTTCTCACTTCAAAACATATCAAAAACTATGCTTTTTTTTACTTCTAAAATTACACTACTTTTTTTCTTACTTTGTTAACTCACTCTGGTATTAAAATTACTCTTTCTCACTTCAAAACATATCAAAAACTATGCTTTTTTTTACTTCTAAAATTACACTACTTTTTTTCTTACTTTGTTAACTCACTCTGGTATTAAAATTACTCTTTCTCACTTCAAAACATATCAAAAACTATGCTTTTTTTTACTTCTAAAATTACACTACTTTTTTTCTTACTTTGTTAACTCACTCTGGTATTAAAATTACTCTTTCTCACTTCAAAACATATCAAAAACTATGCTTTTTTTTACTTCTAAAATTACACTACTTTTTTTCTTACTTTGTTAACTCACTCTGGTATTAAAATTACTCTTTCTCACTTCAAAACATATCAAAAACTATGCTTTTTTTTACTTCTAAAATTACACTACTTTTTTTCTTACTTTGTTAACTCACTCTGGTATTAAAATTACTCTTTCTCACTTCAAAACATATCAAAAACTATGCTTTTTTTTACTTCTAAAATTACACTACTTTTTTTCTTACTTTGTTAACTCACTCTGGTATTAAAATTACTCTTTCTCACTTCAAAACATATCAAAAACTATGCTTTTTTTTACTTCTAAAATTACACTACTTTTTTTCTTACTTTGTTAACTCACTCTGGTATTAAAATTACTCTTTCTCACTCCAAAACATATCAAAAACTATGCTTTTTTTTACTTCTAAAATTACACTACTTTTTTTCTTACTTTGTTAACTCACTCTGGTATTAAAATTACTCTTTCTCACTTCAAAACATATCAAAAACTATGCTTTTTTTTACTGTAAAAATTACACTACTTTTTTTCTTACTTTGTTAACTCACTCTGGTATTAAAATTACTCTTTCTCACTTCAAAACATATCAAAAACTATGCTTTTTTTTACTTCTAAAATTACACTACTTTTTTTCTTACTTTGTTAACTCACTCTGGTATTAAAATTACTCTTTCTCACTTCAAAACATATCAAAAACTATGCTTTTTTTTACTTCTAAAATTACACTACTTTTTTTCTTACTTTGTTAACTCACTCTGGTATTAAAATTACTCTTTCTCACTTCAAAACATATCAAAAACTATGCTTTTTTTTACTTCTAAAATTACACTACTTTTTTTCTTACTTTGTTAACTCACTCTGGTATTAAAATTACTCTTTCTCACTTCAAAACATATCAAAAACTATGCTTTTTTTTACTTCTAAAATTACACTACTTTTTTTCTTACTTTGTTAACTCACTCTGGTATTAAAATTACTCTTTCTCACTTCAAATAATATCAAAAACTATGCTTTTTTTTACTTCTAAAATTACACTACTTTTTTTCTTACTTTGTTAACTCACTCTGGTATTAAAATTACTCTTTCTCACTTCAAAACATATCAAAAACTATGCTTTTTTTTACTTCTAAAATTACACTAATTTTTTTCTTACTTTGTTAACTCACTCTGGTATTAAAATTACTCTTTCTCACTTCAAAACATATCAAAAACTATGCTTTTTTTTACTTCTAAAATTACACTACTTTTTTTCTTACTTTGTTAACTCACTCTGGTATTAAAATTACTCTTTCTCACTTCAAAACATATCAAAAACTATGCTTTTTTTTACTTCTAAAATTACACTACTTTTTTTCTTACTTTGTTAACTCACTCTGGTATTAAAATTACTCTTTCTCACTTCAAAACATATCAAAAACTATGCTTTTTTTTACTTCTAAAATTACACTACTTTTTTTCTTACTTTGTTAGCTCACTCTGGTATTAAAATTACTCTTTCTCAATTCAAAACATATCAAAAACTATGCTTTTTTTTACTTCTAAAATTACACTACTTTTTTTCTTACTTTGCTAACTCACTCTGGTATTAAAATTACTCTTTCTCACTTCAAAACATATCAAAAACTATGCTTTTTTTTACTTCTAAAATTACACTACTTTTTTTCTTACTTTGTTAGCTCACTCTGGTATTAAAATTACTCTTTCTCAATTCAAAACATATCAAAAACTATGCTTTTTTTTACTTCTAAAATTACACTACTTTTTTTCTTACTTTGCTAACTCACTCTGGTATTAAAATTACTCTTTCTCACTTCAAAACATATCAAAAACTATGCTTTTTTTTACTTCTAAAATTACACTACTTTTTTTCTTACTTTGTTAACTCACTCTGGTATTAAAATTACTCTTTCTCACTTCAAAACATATCAAAAACTATGCTTTTTTTTACTTCTAAAATTACACTACTTTTTTTCTTACTTTGTTAACTCACTCTGGTATTAAAATTACTCTTTCTCAATTCAAAACATATCAAAAACTATGCTTTTTTTTACTTCTAAAATTACACTACTTTTTTTCTTACTTTGTTAGCTCACTCTGGTATTAAAATTACTCTTTCTCAATTCAAAACATATCAAAAACTATGCTTTTTTTTACTTCTAAAATTACACTACTTTTTTTCTTACTTTGCTAACTCACTCTGGTATTAAAATTACTCTTTCTCACTTCAAAACATATCAAAAACTATGCTTTTTTTTACTTCTAAAATTACACTAATTTTTTTCTTACTTTGTTAACTCACTCTGGTATTAAAATTACTCTTTCTCACTTCAAAACATATCAAAAACTATGCTTTTTTTTACTTCTAAAATTACACTACTTTTTTTCTTACTTTGTTAGCTCACTCTGGTATTAAAATTACTCTTTCTCACTTCAAAACATATCAAAAACTATGCTTTTTTTTACTTCTAAAATTACACTACTTTTTTTCTTACTTTGTTAACTCACTCTGGTATTAAAATTACTCTTTCTCACTTCAAAACATATCAAAAACTATGCTTTTTTTTACTTCTAAAATTACACTACTTTTTTTCTTACTTTGTTAACTCACTCTGGTATTAAAAATTACTCTTTCTCACTTCAAAACATATCAAAAACTATGCTTTTTTTTACTTCTAAAATTACACTAATTTTTTTCTTACTTTGTTAACTCACTCTGGTATTAAAATTACTCTTTCTCACTCCAAAACATATCAAAAACTATGCTTTTTTTTACTTCTAAAATTACACTACTTTTTTTCTTACTTTGTTAACTCACTCTGGTATTAAAATTACTCTTTCTCACTTCAAAACATATCAAAAACTATGCTTTTTTTTACTTCTAAAATTACACTACTTTTTTTCTTACTTTGTTAACTCACTCTGGTATTAAAATTACTCTTTCTCACTTCAAAACATATCAAAAACTATGCTTTTTTTACTTCTAAAATTACACTACTTTTTTTCTTACTTTGTTAGCTCACTCTGGTATTAAAATTACTCTTTCTCAATTCAAAACATATCAAAAACTATGCTTTTTTTTACTTCTAAAATTACACTAATTTTTTTCTTACTTTGTTAACTCACTCTGGTATTAAAATTACTCTTTCTCACTTCAAAACATATCAAAAACTATGCTTTTTTTTACTTCTAAAATTACACTACTTTTTTTCTTACTTTGTTAGCTCACTCTGGTATTAAAATTACTCTTTCTCAATTCAAAACATATCAATAACTATGCTTTTTTTTACTTCTAAAATTACACTACTTTTTTTCTTACTTTGCTAACTCACTCTGGTATTAAAATTACTCTTTCTCACTTCAAAACATATAAAAAACTATGCTTTTTTTTACTTCTAAAATTACACTACTTTTTTTCTTACTTTGTTAACTCACTCTGGTATTAAAATTACTCTTTCTCACTTCAAAACATATCAAAAACTATGCTTTTTTTTACTTCTAAAATTACACTACTTTTTTTCTTACTTTGTTAACTCACTCTGGTATTAAAATTACTCTTTCTCACTTCAAAACATATCAAAAACTATGCTTTTTTTTACTTCTAAAATTACACTACTTTTTTTCTTACTTTGTTAACTCACTCTGGTATTAAAATTACTCTTTCTCACTTCAAAACATATCAAAAACTATGCTTTTTTTTACTTCTAAAATTACACTACTTTTTTTCTTACTTTGTTAACTCACTCTGGTATTAAAATTACTCTTTCTCACTTCAAAACATATCAAAAACTATGCTTTTTTTTACTTCTAAAATTACACTACTTTTTTTCTTACTTTGTTAACTCACTCTGGTATTAAAAATTACTCTTTCTCACTTCAAAACATATCAAAAACTATGCTTTTTTTACTTCTAAAATTACAATACTTTTTTTCTTACTTTGTTAACTCACTCTGGTATTAAAATTACTCTTTCTCACTTCAAAACATATCAAAAACTATGCTTTTTTTTACTTCTAAAATTACACTACTTTTTTTCTTACTTTGTTAACTCACTCTGGTATTAAAATTACTCTTTCTCACTTCAAAACATATCAAAAACTATGCTTTTTTTTACTGTAAAAATTACACTACTTTTTTTCTTACTTTGTTAACTCACTCTGGTATTAAAATTACTCTTTCTCAATTCAAAACATATCAATAACTATGCTTTTTTTTACTTCTAAAATTACACTACTTTTTTTCTTACTTTGCTAACTCACTCTGGTATTAAAATTACTCTTTCTCACTTCAAAACATATCAAAAACTATGCTTTTTTTTACTTCTAAAATTACACTACTTTTTTTCTTACTTTGTTAACTCACTCTGGTATTAAAATTACTCTTTCTCACTTCAAAACATATAAAAAACTATGCTTTTTTTTACTTCTAAAATTACACTACTTTTTTTCTTACTTTGTTAACTCACTCTGGTATTAAAATTACTCTTTCTCACTTCAAAACATATCAAAAACTATGCTTTTTTTTACTTCTAAAATTACACTACTTTTTTTCTTACTTTGTTAACTCACTCTGGTATTAAAATTACTCTTTCTCACTTCAAAACATATAAAAAACTATGCTTTTTTTTACTTCTAAAATTACACTACTTTTTTTCTTACTTTGTTAACTCACTCTGGTATTAAAATTACTCTTTCTCACTTCAAATAATATCAAAAACTATGCTTTTTTTACTTCTAAAATTACACTACTTTTTTTCTTACTTTGTTAACTCACTCTGGTATTAAAATTACTCTTTCTCACTTCAAAACATATCAAAAACTATGCTTTTTTTTACTTCTAAAATTACACTAATTTTTTTCTTACTTTGTTAACTCACTCTGGTATTAAAATTACTCTTTCTCACTTCAAATAATATCAAAAACTATGCTTTTTTTTACTTCTAAAATTACACTACTTTTTTTCTTACTTTGTTAACTCACTCTGGTATTAAAATTACTCTTTCTCACTTCAAAACATATCAAAAACTATGCTTTTTTTTACTTCTAAAATTACACTACTTTTTTTCTTACTTTGTTAACTCACTCTGGTATTAAAATTACTCTTTCTCACTTCAAAACATATCAAAAACTATGCTTTTTTTTACTTCTAAAATTACACTACTTTTTTTCTTACTTTGTTAACTCACTCTGGTATTAAAATTACTCTTTCTCACTTCAAATAATATAAAAAACTATGCTTTTTTTTACTTCTAAAATTACACTACTTTTTTTCTTACTTTGTTAACTCACTCTGGTATTAAAATTACTCTTTCTCACTTCAAAACATATCAAAAACTATGCTTTTTTTTACTTCTAAAATTACACTAATTTTTTTCTTACTTTGTTAACTCACTCTGGTATTAAAATTACTCTTTCTCACTTCAAAACATATCAAAAACTATGCTTTTTTTTACTTCTAAAATTACACTACTTTTTTTCTTACTTTGTTAACTCACTCTGGTATTAAAATTACTCTTTCTCACTTCAAATAATATCAAAAACTATGCTTTTTTTTACTTCTAAAATTACACTACTTTTTTTCTTACTTTGTTAACTCACTCTGGTATTAAAATTACTCTTTCTCACTTCAAAACATATCAAAAACTATGCTTTTTTTTACTTCTAAAATTACACTAATTTTTTTCTTACTTTGTTAACTCACTCTGGTATTAAAATTACTCTTTCTCACTTCAAAACATATCAAAAACTATGCTTTTTTTTACTTCTAAAATTACACTACTTTTTTTCTTACTTTGTTAACTCACTCTGGTATTAAAATTACTCTTTCTCACTTCAAATAATATAAAAAACTATGCTTTTTTTTACTTCTAAAATTACACTACTTTTTTTCTTACTTTGTTAACTCACTCTGGTATTAAAATTACTCTTTCTCACTTCAAAACATATCAAAAACTATGCTTTTTTTTACTTCTAAAATTACACTAATTTTTTTCTTACTTTGTTAACTCACTCTGGTATTAAAATTACTCTTTCTCACTTCAAAACATATCAAAAACTATGCTTTTTTTTACTTCTAAAATTACACTAATTTTTTTCTTACTTTGTTAACTCACTCTGGTATTAAAATTACTCTTTCTCACTTCAAAACATATCAAAAACTATGCTTTTTTTTACTTCTAAAATTACACTACTTTTTTTCTTACTTTGTTAACTCACTCTGGTATTAAAATTACTCTTTCTCACTTCAAAACATATCAAAAACTATGCTTTTTTTTACTTCTAAAATTACACTACTTTTTTTCTTACTTTGTTAACTCACTCTGGTATTAAAATTACTCTTTCTCACTTCAAAACATATCAAAAACTATGCTTTTTTTTACTTCTAAAATTACACTACTTTTTTTCTTACTTTGTTAACTCACTCTGGTATTAAAATTACTCTTTCTCACTTCAAAACATATCAAAAACTATGCTTTTTTTTACTTCTAAAATTACACTACTTTTTTTCTTACTTTGTTAGCTCACTCTGGTATTAAAATTACTCTTTCTCAATTCAAAACATATCAAAAACTATGCTTTTTTTTACTTCTAAAATTACACTACTTTTTTTCTTACTTTGTTAACTCACTCTGGTATTAAAATTACTCTTTCTCACTTCAAAACATATCAAAAACTATGCTTTTTTTTACTTCTAAAATTACACTACTTTTTTTCTTACTTTGTTAACTCACTCTGGTATTAAAATTACTCTTTCTCACTTCAAAACATATCAAAAACTATGCTTTTTTTTACTTCTAAAATTACACTACTTTTTTTCTTACTTTGTTAACTCACTCTGGTATTAAAATTACTCTTTCTCACTTCAAAACATATCAAAAACTATGCTTTTTTTTACTTCTAAAATTACACTACTTTTTTTCTTACTTTGTTAACTCACTCTGGTATTAAAATTACTCTTTCTCACTTCAAAACATATCAAAAACTATGCTTTTTTTTACTTCTAAAATTACACTAATTTTTTTCTTACTTTGTTAACTCACTCTGGTATTAAAATTACTCTTTCTCACTTCAAAACATATCAAAAACTATGCTTTTTTTTACTTCTAAAATTACACTACTTTTTTTCTTACTTTGTTAGCTCACTCTGGTATTAAAATTACTCTTTCTCAATTCAAAACATATCAAAAACTATGCTTTTTTTTACTTCTAAAATTACACTACTTTTTTTCTTACTTTGCTAACTCACTCTGGTATTAAAATTACTCTTTCTCACTTCAAAACATATAAAAAACTATGCTTTTTTTTACTTCTAAAATTACACTACTTTTTTTCTTACTTTGTTAACTCACTCTGGTATTAAAATTACTCTTTCTCACTTCAAAACATATCAAAAACTATGCTTTTTTTTTACTTCTAAAATTACACTACTTTTTTTCTTACTTTGTTAACTCACTCTGGTATTAAAATTACTCTTTCTCACTTCAAATAATATAAAAAACTATGCTTTTTTTTACTTCTAAAATTACACTACTTTTTTTCTTACTTTGTTAACTCACTCTGGTATTAAAATTACTCTTTCTCACTTCAAATAATATCAAAAACTATGCTTTTTTTTACTTCTAAAATTACACTACTTTTTTTCTTACTTTGTTAACTCACTCTGGTATTAAAATTACTCTTTCTCACTTCAAAACATATCAAAAACTATGCTTTTTTTTACTTCTAAAATTACACTACTTTTTTTCTTACTTTGTTAGCTCACTCTGGTATTAAAATTACTCTTTCTCAATTCAAAACATATCAAAAACTATGCTTTTTTTTACTTCTAAAATTACACTACTTTTTTTCTTACTTTGCTAACTCACTCTGGTATTAAAATTACTCTTTCTCACTTCAAAACATATAAAAAACTATGCTTTTTTTTACTTCTAAAATTACACTACTTTTTTTCTTACTTTGTTAACTCACTCTGGTATTAAAATTACTCTTTCTCACTTCAAAACATATCAAAAACTATGCTTTTTTTTACTTCTAAAATTACACTACTTTTTTTCTTACTTTGTTAACTCACTCTGGTATTAAAATTACTCTTTCTCACTTCAAATAATATAAAAAACTATGCTTTTTTTTACTTCTAAAATTACACTACTTTTTTTCTTACTTTGTTAACTCACTCTGGTATTAAAATTACTCTTTCTCACTTCAAAACATATCAAAAACTATGCTTTTTTTTACTTCTAAAATTACACTACTTTTTTTCTTACTTTGTTAACTCACTCTGGTATTAAAATTACTCTTTCTCACTTCAAATAATATCAAAAACTATGCTTTTTTTTACTTCTAAAATTACACTACTTTTTTTCTTACTTTGTTAACTCACTCTGGTATTAAAATTACTCTTTCTCACTTCAAAACATATCAAAAACTATGCTTTTTTTTACTTCTAAAATTACACTACTTTTTTTCTTACTTTGTTAACTCACTCTGGTATTAAAATTACTCTTTCTCACTTCAAAACATATCAAAAACTATGCTTTTTTTTACTTCTAAAATTACACTAATTTTTTTCTTACTTTGTTAACTCACTCTGGTATTAAAATTACTCTTTCTCACTTCAAAACATATCAAAAACTATGCTTTTTTTTACTTCTAAAATTACACTAATTTTTTTCTTACTTTGTTAACTCACTCTGGTATTAAAATTACTCTTTCTCACTTCAAAACATATCAAAAACTATGCTTTTTTTTACTTCTAAAATTACACTAATTTTTTTCTTACTTTGTTAACTCACTCTGGTATTAAAATTACTCTTTCTCACTTCAAAACATATCAAAAACTATGCTTTTTTTTACTTCTAAAATTACACTACTTTTTTTCTTACTTTGTTAACTCACTCTGGTATTAAAATTACTCTTTCTCACTTCAAAACATATCAAAAACTATGCTTTTTTTTACTGTAAAAATTACACTACTTTTTTTCTTACTTTGTTAACTCACTCTGGTATTAAAATTACTCTTTCTCACTTCAAAACATATCAAAAACTATGCTTTTTTTTACTTCTAAAATTACACTACTTTTTTTCTTACTTTGTTAACTCACTCTGGTATTAAAATTACTCTTTCTCACTTCAAAACATATCAAAAACTATGCTTTTTTTTACTTCTAAAATTACACTACTTTTTTTCTTACTTTGTTAGCTCACTCTGGTATTAAAATTACTCTTTCTCAATTCAAAACATATCAAAAACTATGCTTTTTTTTACTTCTAAAATTACACTACTTTTTTTCTTACTTTGTTAACTCACTCTGGTATTAAAATTACTCTTTCTCACTTCAAAACATATCAAAAACTATGCTTTTTTTTACTTCTAAAATTACACTACTTTTTTTCTTACTTTGTTAACTCACTCTGGTATTAAAATTACTCTTTCTCACTTCAAAACATATCAAAAACTATGCTTTTTTTTACTTCTAAAATTACACTACTTTTTTTCTTACTTTGTTAGCTCACTCTGGTATTAAAATTACTCTTTCTCAATTCAAAACATATCAAAAACTATGCTTTTTTTTACTTCTAAAATTACACTACTTTTTTTCTTACTTTGTTAACTCACTCTGGTATTAAAATTACTCTTTCTCACTTCAAAACATATCAAAAACTATGCTTTTTTTTACTTCTAAAATTACACTACTTTTTTTCTTACTTTGTTAACTCACTCTGGTATTAAAATTACTCTTTCTCACTTCAAAACATATCAAAAACTATGCTTTTTTTTACTTCTAAAATTACACTACTTTTTTTCTTACTTTGTTAACTCACTCTGGTATTAAAATTACTCTTTCTCACTTCAAAACATATCAAAAACTATGCTTTTTTTTACTTCTAAAATTACACTAATTTTTTTCTTACTTTGTTAACTCACTCTGGTATTAAAATTACTCTTTCTCACTTCAAAACATATCAAAAACTATGCTTTTTTTTACTTCTAAAATTACACTACTTTTTTTCTTACTTTTTTAGCTCACTCTGGTATTAAAATTACTCTTTCTCAATTCAAAACATATCAAAAACTATGCTTTTTTTTACTTCTAAAATTACACTACTTTTTTTCTTACTTTGCTAACTCACTCTGGTATTAAAATTACTCTTTCTCACTTCAAAACATATAAAAAACTATGCTTTTTTTTACTTCTAAAATTACACTACTTTTTTTCTTACTTTGTTAACTCACTCTGGTATTAAAATTACTCTTTCTCACTTCAAAACATATCAAAAACTATGCTTTTTTTTACTTCTAAAATTACACTACTTTTTTTCTTACTTTGTTAACTCACTCTGGTATTAAAATTACTCTTTCTCACTTCAAATAATATAAAAAACTATGCTTTTTTTTACTTCTAAAATTACACTACTTTTTTTCTTACTTTGTTAACTCACTCTGGTATTAAAATTACTCTTTCTCACTTCAAATAATATCAAAAACTATGCTTTTTTTTACTTCTAAAATTACACTACTTTTTTTCTTACTTTGTTAACTCACTCTGGTATTAAAATTACTCTTTCTCACTTCAAAACATATCAAAAACTATGCTTTTTTTTACTTCTAAAATTACACTACTTTTTTTCTTACTTTGTTAACTCACTCTGGTATTAAAATTACTCTTTCTCACTTCAAAACATATCAAAAACTATGCTTTTTTTTACTGTAAAAATTACACTACTTTTTTTCTTACTTTGTTAACTCACTCTGGTATTAAAATTACTCTTTCTCACTCCAAAACATATAAAAAACTATGCTTTTTTTTACTTCTAAAATTACACTACTTTTTTTCTTACTTTGTTAACTCACTCTGGTATTAAAATTACTCTTTCTCACTTCAAAACATATCAAAAACTATGCTTTTTTTTACTTCTAAAATTACACTACTTTTTTTCTTACTTTGTTAACTCACTCTGGTATTAAAATTACTCTTTCTCACTTCAAAACATATCAAAAACTATGCTTTTTTTTACTTCTAAAATTACACTACTTTTTTTCTTACTTTGTTAACTCACTCTGGTATTAAAATTACTCTTTCTCACTTCAAAACATATCAAAAACTATGCTTTTTTTTACTTCTAAAATTACACTACTTTTTTTCTTACTTTGTTAACTCACTCTGGTATTAAAATTACTCTTTCTCACTTCAAAACATATCAAAAACTATGCTTTTTTTTACTTCTAAAATTACACTACTTTTTTTCTTACTTTGTTAACTCACTCTGGTATTAAAATTACTCTTTCTCACTTCAAAACATATCAAAAACTATGCTTTTTTTTACTTCTAAAATTACACTACTTTTTTTCTTACTTTGTTAACTCACTCTGGTATTAAAATTACTCTTTCTCACTTCAAAACATATCAAAAACTATGCTTTTTTTACTTCTAAAATTACACTAATTTTTTTCTTACTTTGTTAACTCACTCTGGTATTAAAATTACTCTTTCTCACTTCAAAACATATCAAAAACTATGCTTTTTTTTACTTCTAAAATTACACTACTTTTTTTCTTACTTTGTTAACTCACTCTGGTATTAAAATTACTCTTTCTCACTTCAAAACATATCAAAAACTATGCTTTTTTTTACTTCTAAAATTACACTACTTTTTTTCTTACTTTGTTAACTCACTCTGGTATTAAAATTACTCTTTCTCACTTCAAAACATATCAAAAACTATGCTTTTTTTTACTTCTAAAATTACACTACTTTTTTTCTTACTTTGTTAACTCACTCTGGTATTAAAATTACTCTTTCTCACTTCAAAACATATCAAAAACTATGCTTTTTTTTACTTCTAAAATTACACTACTTTTTTTCTTACTTTGTTAACTCACTCTGGTATTAAAATTACTCTTTCTCACTTCAAAACATATCAAAAACTATGCTTTTTTTTACTTCTAAAATTACACTACTTTTTTTCTTACTTTGTTAACTCACTCTGGTATTAAAATTACTCTTTCTCACTTCAAAACATATCAAAAACTAT
>CAMPDV010006309.1:0-21373 GCA_946699065.1 Loxodes magnus | reverse complement strand
CTACTATGATTCACTCTTAGAAAAGTCAGAAAGACCTTATAGTTACTCACAGGCACCATCATATTATTATTATGATTCATTCTTACAAAAATCAGAAAGACCTTATAGTTATGCATAGGTACCCTATTACTATTATGATTCACTCTTATAAAAGTCAGAAAGACCTTATAGTTACTCACAGGCACCATCATATTACTATTATGATTCATTCTTACAAAAATCAGAAAAACCATATAGTTATGCACAAGCACCTTATTACTACTATGATTCCTTACTAGAGAAATCAGATATTTATGCCTATTCTTAGTCATATTATTACTATGATTCATTCTTACAAAAATCAGAAAGACCTTATAGTTATGCACAGGCACCCTATTATTACTACGATTCTTTATTAGAGAAATCAGAATCACCTGTTTATATCTATAGTTACGATTATTCAGTACCACCATCATATTATTACTATGATGACCAACCAAATTACGATTATGCAGAAAAATTAAGTTACAGTTATTATGATTACTAGTTTGATTGAGAATACAACTTTTTTATTTATTTTTTTACTCTTAATCTCTTTTTTACTCATTTAAATATAATGTAAAATCTTGTCTTTCAAGATGTAATTAAAATTTATTGCAATTAAGTATTTTAATTGGAACTCATTGATATATAATATGCAGTCAAAAATATCCTAGACTTACTTTATATCCAAGACTTATTAAATGTTCAGAAATTTCCGAGACTTAATTATATCTATCAACTTTATTACGATATCGGTTAAACTTATCATTTTTATAGATTTGTTACTGAAGAGAGATATGGTATTTAAAAATTATATATCAGTTTTTCACTGAAAAATAAAACCCCAATGCTATTGTAAAAAAACTAATAAAAAAACGATTACTAAAATATGATATATAAGCAGAACATTCGTTTTTTCTAAAAAATGTAAAAACTTCTCGCGATCATTCTAAGTTTGGTTGTTTCCATTCAAAGTTACAAAAGCGGAGTGTAGCAAATGTTACAAAAGAATCAATATAGCTATTATGACTCACTTGCTAGTTATGATTATGTATAACCTTATGAGACTGATAAAGCTGTTTACGTCTACAACTACGATTATACCACAAGTCCATCATATTATTATTACAATTCACTCGAAAGTCCCTATGTTTATGATTCTCTCTCATCGGATGCTTACGATTATACTGCCTAATCATCTTATTACTATTATGATTCACTCGAAAGTCCCTATGTTTATGATTCTCTCTCATCAGATGCTTATACTGCATAACCATCTTATTACTATTATGATTCATTCATACAAAAATCATTAAAACCCTATGCTTATTACTAGTATGATTCCCCCTATAGTTACGACTAATCATATTATTATTATGATTCTCTCTCATCAGATGCTTATAGTTATGCACCTTATTACTACTATGATTCACTCTTAGAAAAGTCAGAAAGACCTTATAGTTACTCACAGGCACCATCATATTATTATTATGATTCTCTCTCATCAGATGCTTATAGTTATGCACCTTATTACTACTATGATTCACTCTTAGAAAAGTCAGAAAGACCTTATAGTTACTCACAGGCACCATCATATTATTATTATGATTCTCTCTCATCAGATGCTTATAGTTATGCACCTTATTACTACTATGATTCACTCTTAGAAAAGTCAGAAAGACCTTATAGTTACTCACAGGCACCATCATATTATTATTATGATTCATTCTTACAAAAATCAGAAAGACCTTATAGTTATGCATAGGTACCCTATTACTATTATGATTCACTCTTATAAAAGTCAGAAAGACCTTATAGTTACTCACAGGCACCATCATATTACTATTATGATTCATTCTTACAAAAATCAGAAAAACCATATAGTTATGCACAAGCACCTTATTACTACTATGATTCCTTACTAGAGAAATCAGATATTTATGCCTATTCTTAGTCATATTATTACTATGATTCATTCTTACAAAAATCAGAAAGACCTTATAGTTATGCACAGGCACCCTATTATTACTACGATTCTTTATTAGAGAAATCAGAATCACCTGTTTATATCTATAGTTACGATTATTCAGTACCACCATCATATTATTACTATGATGACCAACCAAATTACGATTATGCAGAAAAATTAAGTTACAGTTATTATGATTACTAGTTTGATTGAGAATACAACTTTTTTATTTATTTTTTTTACTCTTAATCTCTTTTTTACTCATTTAAATATAATGTAAAATCTTGTCTTTCAAGATGTAATTAAAATTTATTGCAATTAAGTATTTTAATTGGAACTCATTGATATATAATATGCAGTCAAAAATATCCTAGACTTACTTTATATCCAAGACTTATTAAATGTTCAGAAATTTCCGAGACTTAATTATATCTATCAACTTTATTACGATATCGGTTAAACTTATCATTTTTATAGATTTGTTACTGAAGAGAGATATGGTATTTAAAAATTATATATCAGTTTTTCACTGAAAAATAAAACCCCAATGCTATTGTAAAAAAACTAATAAAAAAACGATTACTAAAATATGATATATAAGCAGAACATTCGTTTTTTCTAAAAAATGTAAAAACTTCTCGCGATCATTCTAAGTTTGGTTGTTTCCATTCAAAGTTACAAAAGCGGAGTGTAGCAAATGTTACAAAAGAATCAATATAGCTATTATGACTCACTTGCTAGTTATGATTATGTATAACCTTATGAGACTGATAAAGCTGTTTACGTCTACAACTACGATTATACCACAAGTCCATCATATTATTATTACAATTCACTCGAAAGTCCCTATGTTTATGATTCTCTCTCATCGGATGCTTACGATTATACTGCCTAATCATCTTATTACTATTATGATTCACTCGAAAGTCCCTATGTTTATGATTCTCTCTCATCAGATGCTTATACTGCATAACCATCTTATTACTATTATGATTCATTCATACAAAAATCATTAAAACCCTATGCTTATTACTAGTATGATTCCCCCTATAGTTACGACTAATCATATTATTATTATGATTCTCTCTCATCAGATGCTTATAGTTATGCACCTTATTACTACTATGATTCACTCTTAGAAAAGTCAGAAAGACCTTATAGTTACTCACAGGCACCATCATATTATTATTATGATTCTCTCTCATCAGATGCTTATAGTTATGCACCTTATTACTACTATGATTCACTCTTAGAAAAGTCAGAAAGACCTTATAGTTACTCACAGGCACCATCATATTATTATTATGATTCTCTCTCATCAGATGCTTATAGTTATGCACCTTATTACTACTATGATTCACTCTTAGAAAAGTCAGAAAGACCTTATAGTTACTCACAGGCACCATCATATTATTATTATGATTCTCTCTCATCAGATGCTTATAGTTATGCACCTTATTACTACTATGATTCACTCTTAGAAAAGTCAGAAAGACCTTATAGTTACTCACAGGCACCATCATATTATTATTATGATTCATTCTTACAAAAATCAGAAAGACCTTATAGTTATGCATAGGTACCCTATTACTATTATGATTCACTCTTATAAAAGTCAGAAAGACCTTATAGTTACTCACAGGCACCATCATATTACTATTATGATTCATTCTTACAAAAATCAGAAAAACCATATAGTTATGCACAAGCACCTTATTACTACTATGATTCCTTACTAGAGAAATCAGATATTTATGCCTATTCTTAGTCATATTATTACTATGATTCATTCTTACAAAAATCAGAAAGACCTTATAGTTATGCACAGGCACCCTATTATTACTACGATTCTTTATTAGAGAAATCAGAATCACCTGTTTATATCTATAGTTACGATTATTCAGTACCACCATCATATTATTACTATGATGACCAACCAAATTACGATTATGCAGAAAAATTAAGTTACAGTTATTATGATTACTAGTTTGATTGAGAATACAACTTTTTTATTTATTTTTTTTACTCTTAATCTCTTTTTTACTCATTTAAATATAATGTAAAATCTTGTCTTTCAAGATGTAATTAAAATTTATTGCAATTAAGTATTTTAATTGGAACTCATTGATATATAATATGCAGTCAAAAATATCCTAGACTTACTTTATATCCAAGACTTATTAAATGTTCAGAAATTTCCGAGACTTAATTATATCTATCAACTTTATTACGATATCGGTTAAACTTATCATTTTTATAGATTTGTTACTGAAGAGAGATATGGTATTTAAAAATTATATATCAGTTTTTCACTGAAAAATAAAACCCCAATGCTATTGTAAAAAAACTAATAAAAAAACGATTACTAAAATATGATATATAAGCAGAACATTCGTTTTTTCTAAAAAATGTAAAAACTTCTCGCGATCATTCTAAGTTTGGTTGTTTCCATTCAAAGTTACAAAAGCGGAGTGTAGCAAATGTTACAAAAGAATCAATATAGCTATTATGACTCACTTGCTAGTTATGATTATGTATAACCTTATGAGACTGATAAAGCTGTTTACGTCTACAACTACGATTATACCACAAGTCCATCATATTATTATTACAATTCACTCGAAAGTCCCTATGTTTATGATTCTCTCTCATCGGATGCTTACGATTATACTGCCTAATCATCTTATTACTATTATGATTCACTCGAAAGTCCCTATGTTTATGATTCTCTCTCATCAGATGCTTATACTGCATAACCATCTTATTACTATTATGATTCATTCATACAAAAATCATTAAAACCCTATGCTTATTACTAGTATGATTCCCCCTATAGTTACGACTAATCATATTATTATTATGATTCTCTCTCATCAGATGCTTATAGTTATGCACCTTATTACTACTATGATTCACTCTTAGAAAAGTCAGAAAGACCTTATAGTTACTCACAGGCACCATCATATTATTATTATGATTCTCTCTCATCAGATGCTTATAGTTATGCACCTTATTACTACTATGATTCACTCTTAGAAAAGTCAGAAAGACCTTATAGTTACTCACAGGCACCATCATATTATTATTATGATTCTCTCTCATCAGATGCTTATAGTTATGCACCTTATTACTACTATGATTCACTCTTAGAAAAGTCAGAAAGACCTTATAGTTACTCACAGGCACCATCATATTATTATTATGATTCATTCTTACAAAAATCAGAAAGACCTTATAGTTATGCATAGGTACCCTATTACTATTATGATTCACTCTTATAAAAGTCAGAAAGACCTTATAGTTACTCACAGGCACCATCATATTACTATTATGATTCATTCTTACAAAAATCAGAAAAACCATATAGTTATGCACAAGCACCTTATTACTACTATGATTCCTTACTAGAGAAATCAGATATTTATGCCTATTCTTAGTCATATTATTACTATGATTCATTCTTACAAAAATCAGAAAGACCTTATAGTTATGCACAGGCACCCTATTATTACTACGATTCTTTATTAGAGAAATCAGAATCACCTGTTTATATCTATAGTTACGATTATTCAGTACCACCATCATATTATTACTATGATGACCAACCAAATTACGATTATGCAGAAAAATTAAGTTACAGTTATTATGATTACTAGTTTGATTGAGAATACAACTTTTTTATTTATTTTTTTTACTCTTAATCTCTTTTTTACTCATTTAAATATAATGTAAAATCTTGTCTTTCAAGATGTAATTAAAATTTATTGCAATTAAGTATTTTAATTGGAACTCATTGATATATAATATGCAGTCAAAAATATCCTAGACTTACTTTATATCCAAGACTTATTAAATGTTCAGAAATTTCCGAGACTTAATTATATCTATCAACTTTATTACGATATCGGTTAAACTTATCATTTTTATAGATTTGTTACTGAAGAGAGATATGGTATTTAAAAATTATATATCAGTTTTTCACTGAAAAATAAAACCCCAATGCTATTGTAAAAAAACTAATAAAAAAACGATTACTAAAATATGATATATAAGCAGAACATTCGTTTTTTCTAAAAAATGTAAAAACTTCTCGCGATCATTCTAAGTTTGGTTGTTTCCATTCAAAGTTACAAAAGCGGAGTGTAGCAAATGTTACAAAAGAATCAATATAGCTATTATGACTCACTTGCTAGTTATGATTATGTATAACCTTATGAGACTGATAAAGCTGTTTACGTCTACAACTACGATTATACCACAAGTCCATCATATTATTATTACAATTCACTCGAAAGTCCCTATGTTTATGATTCTCTCTCATCGGATGCTTACGATTATACTGCCTAATCATCTTATTACTATTATGATTCATTCATACAAAAATCATTAAAACCCTATGCTTATTACTAGTATGATTCCCCCTATAGTTACGACTAATCATATTATTATTATGATTCTCTCTCATCAGATGCTTATAGTTATGCACCTTATTACTACTATGATTCACTCTTAGAAAAGTCAGAAAGACCTTATAGTTACTCACAGGCACCATCATATTATTATTATGATTCTCTCTCATCAGATGCTTATAGTTATGCACCTTATTACTACTATGATTCACTCTTAGAAAAGTCAGAAAGACCTTATAGTTACTCACAGGCACCATCATATTATTATTATGATTCTCTCTCATCAGATGCTTATAGTTATGCACCTTATTACTACTATGATTCACTCTTAGAAAAGTCAGAAAGACCTTATAGTTACTCACAGGCACCATCATATTATTATTATGATTCATTCTTACAAAAATCAGAAAGACCTTATAGTTATGCATAGGTACCCTATTACTATTATGATTCACTCTTATAAAAGTCAGAAAGACCTTATAGTTACTCACAGGCACCATCATATTACTATTATGATTCATTCTTACAAAAATCAGAAAAACCATATAGTTATGCACAAGCACCTTATTACTACTATGATTCCTTACTAGAGAAATCAGATATTTATGCCTATTCTTAGTCATATTATTACTATGATTCATTCTTACAAAAATCAGAAAGACCTTATAGTTATGCACAGGCACCCTATTATTACTACGATTCTTTATTAGAGAAATCAGAATCACCTGTTTATATCTATAGTTACGATTATTCAGTACCACCATCATATTATTACTATGATGACCAACCAAATTACGATTATGCAGAAAAATTAAGTTACAGTTATTATGATTACTAGTTTGATTGAGAATACAACTTTTTTATTTATTTTTTTTACTCTTAATCTCTTTTTTACTCATTTAAATATAATGTAAAATCTTGTCTTTCAAGATGTAATTAAAATTTATTGCAATTAAGTATTTTAATTGGAACTCATTGATATATAATATGCAGTCAAAAATATCCTAGACTTACTTTATATCCAAGACTTATTAAATGTTCAGAAATTTCCGAGACTTAATTATATCTATCAACTTTATTACGATATCGGTTAAACTTATCATTTTTATAGATTTGTTACTGAAGAGAGATATGGTATTTAAAAATTATATATCAGTTTTTCACTGAAAAATAAAACCCCAATGCTATTGTAAAAAAACTAATAAAAAAACGATTACTAAATATGATATATAAGCAGAACATTCGTTTTTTCTAAAAAAATGTAAAAACTTCTCGCGATCATTCTAAGTTTGGTTGTTTCCATTCAAAGTTACAAAAGCGGAGTGTAGCAAATGTTACAAAAGAATCAATATAGCTATTATGACTCACTTGCTAGTTATGATTATGTATAACCTTATGAGACTGATAAAGCTGTTTACGTCTACAACTACGATATACCACAAGTCCATCATATTATTATTAAGATTCACTCGAAAGTCCCTATGTTTATGATTCTCTCTCATCGGATGCTTACGATTATACTGCCCTAATCATCTTATTACTATTATGATTCACTCGAAAGTCCCTATGTTTATGATTCTCTCTCATCAGATGCTTATACTGCATAACCATCTTATTACTATTATGATTCATTCATACAAAAATCATTAAAACCCTATGCTTATTACTAGTATGATTCCCCTATAGTTACGACTAATCATATTATTATTATGATTCTCTCTCATCAGATGCTTATAGTTATGCACCTTATTACTACTATGATTCACTCTTAGAAAAGTCAGAAAGACCTTATAGTTACTCACAGGCACCATCATATTATTATTATGATTCTCTCTCATCAGATGCTTATAGTTATGCACCTTATTACTACTATGATTCACTCTTAGAAAAGTCAGAAAGACCTTATAGTTACTCACAGGCACCATCATATTATTATTATGATTCTCTCTCATCAGATGCTTTAGTTATGCACCTTATTACTACTATGATTCACTCTTAGAAAAGTCAGAAAGACCTTATAGTTACTCACAGGCACCATCATATTATTATTATGATTCATTCTTACAAAAATCAGAAAGACCTTATAGTTATGCATAGGTACCCTATTACTATTATGATTCACTCTTATAAAAGTCAGAAAGACCTTATAGTTACTCACAGGCACCATCATATTACTATTATGATTCATTCTTACAAAAATCAGAAAAACCATATAGTTATGCACAAGCACCTTATTACTACTATGATTCCTTACTAGAGAAATCAGATATTTATGCCTATTCTTAGTCATATTATTACTATGATTCATTCTTACAAAAATCAGAAAGACCTTATAGTTATGCACAGGCACCCTATTATTACTACGATTCTTTATTAGAGAAATCAGAATCACCTGTTTATATCTATAGTTACGAATATTCAGTACCACCATCATATTATTACTATGATGACCAACCAAATTACGATTATGCAGAAAAATTAAGTTACAGTTATTATGATTACTAGTTTGATTGAGAATACAACTTTTTTATTTATTTTTTTTACTCTTAATCTCTTTTTTACTCATTTAAATATAATGTAAAATCTTGTCTTTCAAGATGTAATTAAAATTTATTGCAATTAAGTATTTTAATTGGAACTCATTGATATATAATATGCAGTCAAAAATATCCTAGACTTACTTTATATCCAAGACTTATTAAATGTTCAGAAATTTCCGAGACTTAATTATATCTATCAACTTTATTACGATATCGGTTAAACTTATCATTTTTATAGATTTGTTACTGAAGAGAGATATGGTATTTAAAAATTATATATCAGTTTTTTCACTGAAAAATAAAACCCCAATGCTATTGTAAAAAAACTAATAAAAAAACGATTACTAAAATATGATATATAAGCAGAACATTCGTTTTTTCTAAAAAATGTAAAAACTTCTCGCGATCATTCTAAGTTTGGTTGTTTCCATTCAAAGTTACAAAAGCGGAGTGTAGCAAATGTTACAAAAGAATCAATATAGCTATTATGACTCACTTGCTAGTTATGATTATGTATAACCTTATGAGACTGATAAAGCTGTTTACGTCTACAACTACGATTATACCACAAGTCCATCATATTATTATTACAATTCACTCGAAAGTCCCTATGTTTATGATTCTCTCTCATCGGATGCTTACGATTATACTGCCTAATCATCTTATTACTATTATGATTCACTCGAAAGTCCCTATGTTTATGATTCTCTCTCATCAGATGCTTATACTGCATAACCATCTTATTACTATTATGATTCATTCATACAAAAATCATTAAAACCCTATGCTTATTACTAGTATGATTCCCCCTATAGTTACGACTAATCATATTATTATTATGATTCTCTCTCATCAGATGCTTATAGTTATGCACCTTATTACTACTATGATTCACTCTTAGAAAAGTCAGAAAGACCTTATAGTTACTCACAGGCACCATCATATTATTATTATGATTCTCTCTCATCAGATGCTTATAGTTATGCACCTTATTACTACTATGATTCACTCTTAGAAAAGTCAGAAAGACCTTATAGTTACTCACAGGCACCATCATATTATTATTATGATTCATTCTTACAAAAATCAGAAAGACCTTATAGTTATGCATAGGTACCCTATTACTAATTATGATTCACTCTTATAAAAGTCAGAAAGACCTTATAGTTACTCACAGGCACCATCATATTACTATTATGATTCATTCTTACAAAAATCAGAAAAACCATATAGTTATGCACAAGCACCTTATTACTACTATGATTCCTTACTAGAGAAATCAGATATTTATGCCTATTCTTAGTCATATTATTACTATGATTCATTCTTACAAAAATCAGAAAGACCTTATAGTTATGCACAGGCACCCTATTATTACTACGATTCTTTATTAGAGAAATCAGAATCACCTGTTTATATCTATAGTTACGATTATTCAGTACCACCATCATATTATTACTATGATGACCAACCAAATTACGATTATGCAGAAAAATTAAGTTACAGTTATTATGATTACTAGTTTGATTGAGAATACAACTTTTTTATTTATTTTTTTTACTCTTAATCTCTTTTTTACTCATTTAAATATAATGTAAAATCTTGTCTTTCAAGATGTAATTAAAATTTATTGCAATTAAGTATTTTAATTGGGAACTCATTGATATATAATATGCAGTCAAAAATATCCTAGACTTACTTTATATCCAAGACTTATTAAATGTTCAGAAATTTCCGAGACTTAATTATATCTATCAACTTTATTACGATATCGGTTAAACCTTATCATTTTTATAGATTTGTTACTGAAGAGAGATATGGTATTTAAAAATTATATATCAGTTTTTCACTGAAAAATAAAACCCCAATGCTATTGTAAAAAAACTAATAAAAAAAACGATTACTAAAATATGATATATAAGCAGAACATTCGTTTTTTCTAAAAAATGTAAAAACTTCTCGCGATCATTCTAAGTTTGGTTGTTTCCATTCAAAGTTACAAAAGCGGAGTGTAGCAAATGTTACAAAAGAATCAATATAGCTATTATGACTCACTTGCTAGTTATGATTATGTATAACCTTATGAGACTGATAAAGCTGTTTACGTCTACAACTACGATTATACCACAAGTCCATCATATTATTATTACAATTCACTCGAAAGTCCCTATGTTTATGATTCTCTCTCATCGGATGCTTACGATTATACTGCCTAATCATCTTATTACTATTATGATTCACTCGAAAGTCCCTATGTTTATGATTCTCTCTCATCAGATGCTTATACTGCATAACCATCTTATTACTATTATGATTCATTCATACAAAAAATCATTAAAACCCTATGCTTATTACTAGTATGATTCCCCCTATAGTTACGACTAATCATATTATTATTATGATTCTCTCTCATCAGATGCTTATAGTTATGCACCTTATTACTACTATGATTCACTCTTAGAAAAGTCAGAAAGACCTTATAGTTACTCACAGGCACCATCATATTATTATTATGATTCTCTCTCATCAGATGCTTATAGTTATGCACCTTATTACTACTATGATTCACTCTTAGAAAAGTCAGAAAGACCTTATAGTTACTCACAGGCACCATCATATTATTATTATGATTCATTCTTACAAAAATCAGAAAGACCTTATAGTTATGCATAGGTACCCTATTACTATTATGATTCACTCTTATAAAAGTCAGAAAGACCTTATAGTTACTCACAGGCACCATCATATTACTATTATGATTCATTCTTACAAAAATCAGAAAAACCATATAGTTATGCACAAGCACCTTATTACTACTATGATTCCTTACTAGAGAAATCAGATATTTATGCCTATTCTTAGTCATATTATTACTATGATTCATTCTTACAAAAATCAGAAAGACCTTATAGTTATGCACAGGCACCCTATTATTACTACGATTCTTTATTAGAGAAATCAGAATCACCTGTTTATATCTATAGTTACGATTATTCAGTACCACCATCATATTATTACTATGATGACCAACCAAATTACGATTATGCAGAAAAATTAAGTTACAGTTATTATGATTACTAGTTTGATTGAGAATACAACTTTTTTATTTATTTTTTTTACTCTTAATCTCTTTTTTACTCATTTAAATATAATGTAAAATCTTGTCTTTCAAGATGTAATTAAAATTTATTGCAATTAAGTATTTTAATTGGAACTCATTGATATATAATATGCAGTCAAAAATATCCTAGACTTACTTTATATCCAAGACTTATTAAATGTTCAGAAATTTCCGAGACTTAATTATATCTATCAACTTTATTACGATATCGGTTAAACTTATCATTTTTATAGATTTGTTACTGAAGAGAGATATGGTATTTAAAAATTATATATCAGTTTTTCACTGAAAAATAAAACCCCAATGCTATTGTAAAAAAACTAATAAAAAAAACGATTACTAAAATATGATATATAAGCAGAACATTCGTTTTTTCTAAAAAATGTAAAAACTTCTCGCGATCATTCTAAGTTTGGTTGTTTCCATTCAAAGTTACAAAAGCGGAGTGTAGCAAATGTTACAAAAGAATCAATATAGCTATTATGACTCACTTGCTAGTTATGATTATGTATAACCTTATGAGACTGATAAAGCTGTTTACGTCTACAACTACGATTATACCACAAGTCCATCATATTATTATTACAATTCACTCGAAAGTCCCTATGTTTATGATTCTCTCTCATCGGATGCTTACGATTATACCTGCCTAATCATCTTATTACTATTATGATTCACTCGAAAGTCCCTATGTTTATGATTCTCTCTCATCAGATGCTTATACTGCATAACCATCTTATTACTATTATGATTCATTCATACAAAAAATCATTAAAACCCTATGCTTATTACTAGTATGATTCCCCCTATAGTTACGACTAATCATATTATTATTATGATTCTCTCTCATCAGATGCTTATAGTTATGCACCTTATTACTACTATGATTCACTCTTAGAAAAGTCAGAAAGACCCTTATAGTTACTCACAGGCACCATCATATTATTATTATGATTCTCTCTCATCAGATGCTTATAGTTATGCACCTTATTACTACTATGATTCACTCTTAGAAAAGTCAGAAAGACCTTATAGTTACTCACAGGCACCATCATATTATTATTATGATTCATTCTTACAAAAATCAGAAAGACCTTATAGTTATGCATAGGTACCCTATTACTATTATGATTCACTCTTATAAAAGTCAGAAAGACCTTATAGTTACTCACAGGCACCATCATAATACTATTATGATTCATTCTTACAAAAATCAGAAAAAACCATATAGTTATGCACAAGCACCTTATTACTACTATGATTCCTTACTAGAGAAATCAGATATTTATGCCTATTCTTAGTCATATTATTACTATGATTCATTCTTACAAAAATCAGAAAGACCTTATAGTTATGCACAGGCACCCTATTATTACTACGATTCTTTATTAGAGAAATCAGAATCACCTGTTTATATCTATAGTTACGATTATTCAGTACCACCATCATATTATTACTATGATGACCAACCAAATTACGATTATGCAGAAAAATTAAGTTACAGTTATTATGATTACTAGTTTGATTGAGAATACAACTTTTTTATTTATTTTTTTTACTCTTAATCTCTTTTTTACTCATTTAAATATAATGTAAAATCTTGTCTTTCAAGATGTAATTAAAATTTATTGCAATTAAGTATTTTAATTGGAACTCATTGATATATAATATGCAGTCAAAAATATCCTAGACTTACTTTATATCCAAGACTTATTAAATGTTCAGAAATTTCCGAGACTTAATTATATCTATCAACTTTATTACGATATCGGTTAAACTTATCATTTTTATAGATTTGTTACTGAAGAGAGATATGGTATTTAAAAATTATATATCAGTTTTTCACTGAAAAATAAAACCCCAATGCTATTGTAAAAAAAACTAATAAAAAAACGATTACTAAAATATGATATATAAGCAGAACATTCGTTTTTTCTAAAAAATGTAAAAACTTCTCGCGATCATTCTAAGTTTGGTTGTTTCCATTCAAAGTTACAAAAGCGGAGTGTAGCAAATGTTACAAAAGAATCAATATAGCTATTATGACTCACTTGCTAGTTATGATTATGTATAACCTTATGAGACTGATAAAGCTGTTTACGTCTACAACTACGATTATACCACAAGTCCATCATATTATTATTACAATTCACTCGAAAGTCCCTATGTTTATGATTCTCTCTCATCGGATGCTTACGATTATACTGCCTAATCATCTTTACTATTATGATTCACTCGAAAGTCCCTATGTTTATGATTCTCTCTCATCAGATGCTTATACTGCATAACCATCTTATTACTATTATGATTCATTCATACAAAAATCATTAAAACCCTATGCTTATTACTAGTATGATTCCCCCTATAGTTACGACTAATCATATTATTATTATGATTCTCTCTCATCAGATGCTTATAGTTATGCACCTTATTACTACTATGATTCACTCTTAGAAAAGTCAGAAAGACCTTATAGTTACTCACAGGCACCATCATATTATTATTATGATTCATTCTTACAAAATCAGAAAGACCTTATAGTTATGCATAGGTACCCCTATTACTATTATGATTCACTCTTATAAAAGTCAGAAAGACCTTATAGTTACTCACAGGCACCATCATATTACTATTATGATTCATTCTACAAAAATCAGAAAAACCATATAGTTATGCACAAGCACCTTATTACTACTATGATTCCTTACTAGAGAAATCAGATATTTATGCCTATTCTTAGTCATATTATTACTATGATTCATTCTTACAAAAATCAGAAAGACCTTATAGTTATGCACAGGCACCCTATTATTACTACGATTCTTTATTAGAGAAATCAGAATCACCTGTTTATATCTATAGTTACGATTATTCAGTACCACCATCATATTATTACTATGATGACCAACCAAATTACGATTATGCAGAAAAATTAAGTTACAGTTATTATGATTACTAGTTTGATTGAGAATACAACTTTTTTATTTATTTTTTTACTCTTAATCTCTTTTTTACTCATTTAAATATAATGTAAAATCTTGTCTTTCAAGATGTAATTAAAATTTATTGCAATTAAGTATTTTAATTGGAACTCATTGATATATAATATGCAGTCAAAAATATCCTAGACTTACTTTATATCCAAGACTTATTAAATGTTCAGAAATTTCCGAGACTTAATTATATCTATCAACTTTATTACGATATCGGTTAAACTTATCATTTTTATAGATTTGTTACCTGAAGAGAGATATGGTATTTAAAAATTATATATCAGTTTTCACTGAAAAATAAAACCCCAATGCTATTGTAAAAAAACTAATAAAAAAACGATTACTAAAATATGATATATAAGCAGAACATTCGTTTTTCTAAAAAATGTAAAAACTTCTCGCGATCATTCTAAGTTTGGTTGTTTCCATTCAAAGTTACAAAAGCGGAGTGTAGCAAATGTTACAAAAGAATCAATATAGCTATTATGACTCACTTGCTAGTTATGATTATGTATAACCTTATGAGACTGATAAAGCTGTTTACGTCTACAACTACGATTATACCACAAGTCCATCATATTATTATTACAATTCACTCGAAAGTCCCTATGTTTATGATTCTCTCTCATCGGATGCTTACGATTATACTGCCTAATCATCTTATTACTATTATGATTCACTCGAAAGTCCCTATGTTTATGATTCTCTCTCATCAGATGCTTATACTGCATAACCATCTTATTACTATTATGATTCATTCATACAAAAATCATTAAAACCCTATGCTTATTACTAGTATGATTCCCCCTATAGTTACGACTAATCATATTATTATTATGATTCTCTCTCATCAGATGCTTATAGTTATGCACCTTATTACTACTATGATTCACTCTTAGAAAAGTCAGAAAGACCTTATAGTTACTCACAGGCACCATCATATTATTATTATGATTCTCTCTCATCAGATGCTTATAGTTATGCACCTTATTACTACTATGATTCACTCTTAGAAAAGTCAGAAAGACCTTATAGTTACTCACAGGCACCATCATATTATTATTATGATTCATTCTTACAAAAATCAGAAAGACCTTATAGTTATGCATAGGTACCCTATTACTATTATGATTCACTCTTATAAAAGTCAGAAAGACCTTATAGTTACTCACAGGCACCATCATATTACTATTATGATTCATTCTTACAAAAATCAGAAAAACCATATAGTTATGCACAAGCACCTTATTACTACTATGATTCCTTACTAGAGAAATCAGATATTTATGCCTATTCTTAGTCATATTATTACTATGATTCATTCTTACAAAAATCAGAAAGACCTTATAGTTATGCACAGGCACCCTATTATTACTACGATTCTTTATTAGAGAAATCAGAATCACCTGTTTATATCTATAGTTACGATTATTCAGTACCACCATCATATTATTACTATGATGACCAACCAAATTACGATTATGCAGAAAAATTAAGTTACAGTTATTATGATTACTAGTTTGATTGAGAATACAACTTTTTTATTTATTTTTTTTTACTCTTAATCTCTTTTTTACTCATTTAAATATAATGTAAAATCTTGTCTTTCAAGATGTAATTAAAATTTATTGCAATTATAGTATTTTAATTGGAACTCATTGATATATAATATGCAGTCAAAAATATCCTAGACTTACTTTATATCCAAGACTTATTAAATGTTCAGAAATTTCCGAGACTTAATTATATCTATCAACTTTATTACGATATCGGTTAAACTTATCATTTTTATAGATTTGTTACTGAAGAGAGATATGGTATTTAAAAATTATATATCAGTTTTTCACTGAAAAATAAAACCCCAATGCTATTGTAAAAAAACTAATAAAAAAACGATTACTAAAATATGATATATAAGCAGAACATTCGTTTTTTCTAAAAAATGTAAAAACTTCTCGCGATCATTCTAAGTTTGGTTGTTTCCATTCAAAGTTACAAAAGCGGAGTGTAGCAAATGTTACAAAAGAATCAATATAGCTATTATGACTCACTTGCTAGTTATGATTATGTATAACCTTATGAGACTGATAAAGCTGTTTACGTCTACAACTACGATTATACCACAAGTCCATCATATTATTATTACAATTCACTCGAAAGTCCCTATGTTTATGATTCTCTCTCATCGGATGCTTACGATTATACTGCCTAATCATCTTATTACTATTATGATTCACTCGAAAGTCCCTATGTTTATGATTCTCTCTCATCAGATGCTTATACTGCATAACCATCTTATTACTATTATGATTCATTCATACAAAAATCATTAAAACCCTATGCTTATTACTAGTATGATTCCCCCTATAGTTACGACTAATCATATTATTATTATGATTCTCTCTCATCAGATGCTTATAGTTATGCACCTTATTACTACTATGATTCACTCTTAGAAAAGTCAGAAAGACCTTATAGTTACTCACAGGCACCATCATATTATTATTATGATTCTCTCTCATCAGATGCTTATAGTTATGCACCTTATTACTACTATGATTCACTCTTAGAAAAGTCAGAAAGACCTTATAGTTACTCACAGGCACCATCATATTATTATTATGATTCATTCTTACAAAAATCAGAAAGACCCTTATAGTTATGCATAGGTACCCTATTACTATTATGATTCACTCTTATAAAAGTCAGAAAGACCTTATAGTTACTCACAGGCACCATCATATTACTATTATGATTCATTCTTACAAAAATCAGAAAAAACCATATAGTTATGCACAAGCACCTTATTACTACTATGATTCCTTACTAGAGAAATCAGATATTTATGCCTATTCTTAGTCATATTATTACTATGATTCATTCTTACAAAAATCAGAAAGACCTTATAGTTATGCACAGGCACCCTATTATTACTACGATTCTTTATTAGAGAAATCAGAATCACCTGTTTATATCTATAGTTACGATTATTCAGTACCACCATCATATTATTACTATGATGACCAACCAAATTACGATTATGCAGAAAAATTAAGTTACAGTTATTATGATTACTAGTTTGATTGAGAATACAACTTTTTTATTTATTTTTTTTACTCTTAATCTCTTTTTTACTCATTTAAATATAATGTAAAATCTTGTCTTTCAAGATGTAATTAAAATTTATTGCAATTAAGTATTTTAATTGGAACTCATTGATATATAATATGCAGTCAAAAATATCCTAGACTTACTTTATATCCAAGACTTATTAAATGTTCAGAAATTTCCGAGACTTAATTATATCTATCAACTTTATTACGATATCGGTTAAACTTATCATTTTTATAGATTTGTTACTGAAGAGAGATATGGTATTTAAAAATTATATATCAGTTTTTCACTGAAAAATAAAACCCCAATGCTATTGTAAAAAAACTAATAAAAAAACGATTACTAAAATATGATATATAAGCAGAACATTCGTTTTTTCTAAAAAATGTAAAAACTTCTCGCGATCATTCTAAGTTTGGTTGTTTCCATTCAAAGTTACAAAAGCGGAGTGTAGCAAATGTTACAAAAGAATCAATATAGCTATTATGACTCACTTGCTAGTTATGATTTAGTATAACCTTATGAGATGATAAAGCTGTTTACGTCTACAACTACGATTATACCACAAGTCCATCATATTATTATTACAATTCACTCGAAAGTCCCTATGTTTATGATTCTCTCTCATCGGATGCTTACGATTATACTGCCTAATCATCTTATTACTATTATGATTCACTCGAAAGTCCCTATGTTTATGATTCTCTCTCATCAGATGCTTATACTGCATAACCATCTTATTACTATTATGATTCATTCATACAAAAATCATTAAAAACCCTATGCTTATTACTAGTATGATTCCCCCTATAGTTACGACTAATCATATTATTATTATGATTCTCTCTCATCAGATGCTTATAGTTATGCACCTTATTACTACTATGATTCACTCTTAGAAAAGTCAGAAAGACCTTATAGTTTACTCACAGGCACCATCATATTATTATTATGATTCATTCTTACAAAAATCAGAAAGACCTTATAGTTATGCATAGGTACCCTATTACTATTATGATTCACTCTTATAAAAGTCAGAAAGACCTTATAGTTACTCACAGGCACCATCATATTACTATTATGATTCATTCTTACAAAAATCAGAAAAACCATATAGTTATGCACAAGCACCTTATTACTACTATGATTCCTTACTAGAGAAATCAGATATTTATGCCTATTCTTAGTCATATTATTACTATGATTCATTCTTACAAAAATCAGAAAGACCTTATAGTTATGCACAGGCACCCTATTATTACTACGATTCTTTATTAGAGAAATCAGAATCACCTGTTTATATCTATAGTTACGATTATTCAGTACCACCATCATATTATTACTATGATGACCAACCAAATTACGATTATGCAGAAAAATTAAGTTACAGTTATTATGATTACTAGTTTGATTGAGATACAACTTTTTTATTTATTTTTTTTACTCTTAATCTCTTTTTTACTCATTTAAATATAATGTAAAATCTTGTCTTTCAAGATGTAATTAAAATTTATTGCAATTAAGTATTTTAATTGGAACTCATTGATATATAATATGCAGTCAAAAATATCCTAGACTTACTTTATATCCAAGACTTATTAAATGTTCAGAAATTTCCGAGACTTAATTATATCTATCAACTTTATTACGATATCGGTTTAAACTTATCATTTTTATAGATTTGTTACTGAAGAGAGATATGGTATTTAAAAATTATATATCAGTTTTTCACTGAAAAATAAAACCCCAATGCTATTGTAAAAAAAAACTAATAAAAAAACGATTACTAAAATATGATATATAAGCAGAACATTCGTTTTTTTCTAAAAAATGTAAAAACTTCTCGCGATCATTCTAAGTTTGGTTGTTTCCATTCAAAGTTACAAAAGCGGAGTGTAGCAAATGTTACAAAAGAATCAATATAGCTATTATGACTCACTTGCTAGTTATGATTATGTATAACCTTATGAGACTGATAAAGCTGTTTACGTCTACAAACTACGATTATACCACAAGTCCATCATATTATTATTACAATTCACTCGAAAGTCCCTATGTTTATGATTCTCTCTCATCGGATGCTTACGATTATACTGCCTAATCATCTTATTACTATTATGATTCACTCGAAAGTCCCTATGTTTATGATTCTCTCTCATCAGATGCTTATACTGCATAACCATCTTATTACTATTATGATTCATTCATACAAAAATCATTAAAACCCTATGCTTATTACTAGTATGATTCCCCCTATAGTTACGACTAATCATATTATTATTATGATTCTCTCTCATCAGATGCTTATAGTTATGCACCTTATTACTACTATGATTCACTCTTAGAAAAGTCAGAAAGACCTTATAGTTACTCACAGGCACCATCATATTATTATTATGATTCTCTCTCATCAGATGCTTATAGTTATGCACCTTATTACTACTATGATTCACTCTTAGAAAAGTCAGAAAGACCTTATAGTTACTCACAGGCACCATCATATTATTATTATGATTCATTCTTACAAAAATCAGAAAGACCTTATAGTTATGCATAGGTACCCTATTACTATATGATTCACTCTTATAAAAGTCAGAAAGACCTTATAGTTACTCACAGGCACCATCATATTACTATTATGATTCATTCTTACAAAAATCAGAAAAACCATATAGTTATGCACAAGCACCTTATTACTACTATGATTCCTTACTAGAGAAATCAGATATTTATGCCTATTCTTAGTCATATTATTACTATGATTCATTCTTACAAAAATCAGAAAGACCTTATAGTTATGCACAGGCACCCTATTATTACTACGATTCTTTATTAGAGAAATCAGAATCACCTGTTTATATCTATAGTTACGATTATTCAGTACCACCATCATATTATTACTATGATGACCAACCAAATTACGATTATGCAGAAAAATTAAGTTACAGTTATTATGATTACTAGTTTGATTGAGAATACAACTTTTTTATTTATTTTTTTTACTCTTAATCTCTTTTTTACTCATTTAAATATAATGTAAAATCTTGTCTTTCAAGATGTAATTAAAATTTATTGCAATTAAGTATTTTAATTGGAACTCATTGATATATAATATGCAGTCAAAAATATCCTAGACTTACTTTATATCCAAGACTTATTAAATGTTCAGAAATTTCCGAGACTTAATTATATCTATCAACTTTATT
>CAMPDV010006308.1:0-19453 GCA_946699065.1 Loxodes magnus | reverse complement strand
AAGAGAGATAAGATTTCTAAGAAAAGTGAAGTAGTAAAGCAAGTAAAAGAGTCAGAGTTATGTAATTGAAAGAAATAATAGAAAATGAGAAAGAGAGATAAGATTTCTATTAAAAGTGAAGTAGAAAAGCAAGTAAAGAAGTCAGAGTTAGGTAATTGAAAGAAATAATAGAAAATGAGAAAGAGAGATAAGATTTCTAAGAAAAGTGAAGTAGTAAAGCAAGTAAAAGAGTCAGAGTTATGTAATTGAAAGAAATAATAGAAAATGAGAAAGAGAGATAAGATTTCTAAGAAAAGTGAAGTAGTAAAGCAAGTAAAAGAGTCAGAGTTAGGTAATTGAAAGAAATAATAGAAAATGAGAAAGAGAGAAAAGATTTCTAAGAAAAGTGAAGTAGTAAAGCAAGTAAGAGATTCTCAGTAAGGTAATTGAAAGAAATAATAGAAAATGAGAAAGAGAGATAAGATTTCTAAGAAAAGTGAAGTAGTAAAGTAAGTAAAGAAGTCAGAGTTAGGTAATTGAAAGAAATAATAGAAAATGAGAAAGAGAGAAAAGATTTCTAAGAAAAGTGAACTAGTAAAGCAAGTAAAAGAGTCAGAGTTAGGTAATTGAAAGAAATAATAGAAAATGAGAAAGAGAGATAAGATTTCTAAGAAAAGTGAAGTAGTAAAGCAAGTAAAGAAGTCAGAGTTAGGTAATTGAAAGAAATAATAGAAAATGAGAAAGAGAGAAAAGATTTCTAAGAAAAGTGAAGTAGTAAAGTAAGTAAAGAAGTCAGAGTTAGGTAATTGAAAGAAATAATAGAAAAAGAGAAAGAGAGAAAAGATTTCTATTAAAAGTGAAATAGAAAAGCAAGTAAAAGAAGTCAGAGTTAGGTAATTGAAAGAAATAATAGAAAATGAGAAAGAGAGAAAAGATTTCTAAGAAAAGTGAAGTAGTAAAGCAAGTAAAGAAGTCAGAGTTAGGTAATTGAAAGAAATAATAGAAAATGAGAAAGAGAGATAAGATTTCTAAGAAAAGTGAAGTAGTAAAGCAAGTAAAGAAGTCAGAGTTAGGTAATTGAAAGAAATAATAGAAAATGAGAAAGAGAGATAAGATTTCTAAGAAAAGTGAAGTAGAAAAGCAAGTAAAAGAGTCAGAGTAAGGTAATTGAAAGAAATAATAGAAAATGAGAAAGAGAGATAAGATTTCTAAGAAAAGTGAAGTAGTAAAGTAAGTAAAGAAGTCAGAGTTAGGTAATTGAAAGAAATAATAGAAAATGAGAAAGAGAGAAAAGATTTCTATTAAAAGTGAAATAGAAAAGCAAGTAAAAGAGTCAGAGTTAGGTAATTGAAAGAAATAATAGAAAATGAGAAAGAGAGAAAAGATTTCTAAGAAAAGTGAAGTAGTAAAGCAAGTAAAGAAGTCAGAGTTAGGTAATTGAAAGAAATAATAGAAAATGAGAAAGAGAGATAAGATTTCTTAGAAAAGTGAAGTAGAAAAGCAAGTAAAAGAGTAAGAGTTAGGTAATTGAAAGAAATAATAGAAAATGAGAAAGAAAAATAAGATTTCTAAGAAAAGTGAAGTAGAAAAGCAAGTAAAAGAGTCTGAGTTAGGTAATTGAAAGAAATAATAGAAAATGAGAAAGAGAGATAAGATTTCTAAGAAAAGTGAAGTAGTAAAGCAAGTAAAAGAGTCAGAGTTAGGTAATTGAAAGAAATAATAGAAAATGAGAAAGAGAGATAAGATTTCTAAGAAAAGTGAAGTAGTAAAGCAAGTAAAAGAGTCAGAGTTAGGTAATTGAAAGAAATAATAGAAAATGAGAAAGAGAGAAAAGATTTCTATTAAAAGTGAAGTAGAAAAGCAAGTAAAGAGTCAGAGTTAGGTAATTGAAAGAAATAATAGAAAATGAGAAAGAGAGATAAGATTTCTAAGAAAAGTGAAGTAGTAAAGCAAGTAAAAGAGTCAGAGTTAGGTAATTGAAAGAAATAATAGAAAATGAGAAAGAGAGAAAAGATTTCTAAGAAAAGTGAAGTAGTAAAGCAAGTAAAGAAGTCAGAGTTATGTAATTGAAAGATATAATAGAAAATGAGAAAGAGAGAAAAGATTTCTAAGAAAAGTGAAATAGAAAAGCAAGTAAAAGAGTAAGAGTTAGGTAATTGAAAGTAATAATAGAAAATGAGAAAGAGAGATAAGATTTCTAAGAAAAGTGAAGTAGAAAAGCAAGTAAAAGAGTCTTGAGTTAGGTAATTGAAAGAAATAATAGAAAATGAGAAAGAGAGAAAAGATTTCTAAGAAAAGTGAACTAGTAAAGCAAGTAAAAGAGTCTTGAGTTATGTAATTGAAAGAAATAATAGAAAATGAGAAAGAGAGATAAGATTTCTAAGAAAAATGAACTAGTAAAGCAAGTAAAAGAGTCAGAGTAAGGTAATTGAAAGTAGTAATAGAAAATGAGAAAGAAAAATAAGATTTCTAAGAAAAGTGAAGTAGTAAAGTAAGTAAAGAAGTCTGAGTAAGGTAATTGAAAGAAATAATAGAAAATGAGAAAGAGAGATAAGATTTCTAAGAAAAGTGAAGTAGAAAAGCAAGTAAAAGAGTCAGAGTAAGGTAATTGAAAGCAATAATAGAAAATGAGAAAGAGATATAAGAATTCTATTAAAAAGTGAAGTAGAAAAGCAAGTAAAGAAGTCAGAGTTAGGTAATTGAAAGAAATAATAGAAAATGAGAAAAGAGATAAGATTTCTAAGAAAAGTGAAGTAGTAAAGCAAGTAAAGAGAGTCTTGAGTAAGGTAATTGAAAGAAATAATAGAAAATGAGAAAGAGATATAAGATTTCTATTAAAAGTGAAGTAGAAAAGCAAGTAAAGAAGTCAGAGTTAGGTAATTGAAAGAAATAATAGAAAATGAGAAAAAAAAATAAGATTTATAAGAAAAGTGAAGTAGAAAAGCAAGTAAGAGATTCTCAGTAAGGTAATTGAAAGAAATAATAGAAAATGAGAAAGAGAGATAAGATTTCTTAGAAAAGTGAAGTAGAAAAGCAAGTAAAGAGTCTGAGTTAGGTAATTGAAAGTAGTAATAGAAAATGAGAAAGAGAGATAAGATTTCTAAGAAAAGTGAAGTAGTAAAGCAAGTAAAAGAGTCAGAGTTATGTAATTGAAAGAAATAATAGAAAATGAGAAAGAGATATAAGATTTCTATTAAAAGTGAAGTAGAAAAGCAAGTAAAGAGTCAGAGTTAGGTAATTGAAAGAAATAATAGAAAATGAGAAAGAGAGATAAGATTTCTATTAAAAGTGAAGTAGAAAAGCAAGTAAAGAAGTCAGAGTTAGGTAATTGAAAGAAATAATAGAAAATGAGAAAGAGAGATAAGATTTCTAAGAAAAGTGAAGTAGAAAAGCAAGTAAAAGAGTCTTGAGTTAGGTAATTGAAAGAAATAATAGAAAATGAGAAAGAGAGATAAGATTTCTATTAAAAGTGAAGTAGAAAAGCAAGTAAAAGAGTCAGAGTTAGGTAATTGAAAGAAATAATAGAAAATGAGAAAGAGAGATAAGATTTCTAAGAAAAGTGAAGTAGTAAAGCAAGTAAAAGAGTCTGAGTTAGGTAATTGAAAGAAATAATAGAAAATGAGAAAGAGAGATAAGATTTCTATTAAAAGTGAAGTAGAAAAGCAAGTAAAAGAGTCAGAGTTAGGTAATTGAAAGAAATAATAGAAAATGAGAAAGAGAGATAAGATTTCTAAGAAAAGTGAAGTAGTAAAGCAAGTAAAGAAGTCTCAGTTAGGTAATTGAAAGAAATAATAGAAAATGAGAAAGAGAAATAAGATTTCTATTAAAAGTGAAGTAGAAAAGCAAGTAAAAGAGTCAGAGTTAGGTAATTGAAAGTAATAATAGAAAATGAGAAAGAGAGATAAGATTTCTAAGAAAAGTGAAGTAGTAAAGCAAGTAAAAGAGTCTGAGTAAGGTAATTGAAAGAAATAATAGAAAATGAGAAAGAGAAAATAAGAATTTAAGAAAAGTGAAGTAGAAAGAGCAAGTAAAAGAGTCAGAGTAGGTAATTGAAAGCAATAATAGAAAATGAGAAAGAGATATAAGAATTCTATTAAAAGTGAAGTAGAAAAGCAAGTAAAGAAGTCAGAGTTAGGTAATTGAAAGAAATAATAGAAAATGAGAAAGAAAAATAAGATTTCTAAGAAAAGTGAAGTAGTAAAGCAAGTAAAAGAGTCAGAGTTAGGTAATTGAAAGAAATAATAGAAAATGAGAAAGAGATATAAGATTTCTAAGAAAAGTGAAGTAGTAAAGCAAGTAAGAAGTCAGAGTTAGGTAATTGAAAGAAATAATAGAAAATGAGAAAGAGAGAAAAGATTTCTAAGAAAAGTGAAGTAGAAAAGCAAGTAAAGAAGTCAGAGTTAGGTAATTGAAAGAAATAATAGAAAATGAGAAAGAGAGATAAGATTTCTATTAAAAGTGAAGTAGTAAAGCAAGTAAAAGAGTCTGAGTAAGGTAATTGAAAGAAATAATAGAAAATGAGAAAGAGAAATAAGATTTCTAAGAAAAGTGAAGTAGTAAAGCAAGTAAAAGAGTCTCAGTTAGGTAATTGAAAGAAATAATAGAAAATGAGAAAGAAAAATAAGATTTCTAAGAAAAGTGAAGTAGTAAAGCAAGTAAAAGAGTCAGAGTTAGGTAATTGAAAGAAATAATAGAAAATGAGAAAGAGAGATAAGATTTCTAAGAAAAGTGAAGTAGTAAAGCAAGTAAAAGAGTCAGAGTTAGGTAATTGAAAGAAATAATAGAAAATGAGAAAGAGAGATAAGATTTCTAAGAAAAGTGAAGTAGTAAAGCAAGTAAAAGAGTCTTGAGTAAGGTAATTGAAAGAAATAATAGAAAATGAGAAAGAAAAATAAGATTTCTAAGAAAAGTGAAGTAGAAAAGCAAGTAAAAGAGTCAGAGTAAGGTAATTGAAAGAAATAATAGAAAATGAGAAAGAGAGATAAGATTTCTAAGAAAAGTGAAGTAGTAAAGCAAGTAAAAGATTCAGAGTTATGTAATTGAAAGAAATAATAGAAAATGAGAAAGAGAGATAAGATTTCTAAGAAAAGTGAAGTAGTAAAGCAAGTAAAAGAGTCAGAGTTAGGTAATTGAAAGAAATAATAGAAAATGAGAAAGAGAGAAAAGATTTCTAAGAAAAGTGAACTAGTAAAGCAAGTAAAAGAGTCTTGAGTAAGGTAATTGAAAGAAATAATAGAAAATGAGAAAGAGAGATAAGATTTCTAAGAAAAGTGAACTAGTAAAGCAAGTAAGAGAGTCAGAGTTAGGTAATTGAAAGAAATAATAGAAAATGAGAAAGAGAGATAAGATTTCTAAGAAAAGTGAAGTAGTAAAGCAAGTAAAAGAGTCAGAGTTAGGTAATTGAAAGAAATAATAGAAAATGAGAAAGAGAGATAAGATTTCTAAGAAAAGTGAACTAGTAAAGCAAGTAAAAGAGTCTTGAGTAAGGTAATTGAAAGTAATAATAGAAAATGAGAAAGAGAGAAAAGATTTCTATTAAAAGTGAAGTAGAAAAGCAAGTAAAAGAGTCAGAGTTAGGTAATTGAAAGAAATAATAGAAAATGAGAAAGAGAGATAAGATTTCTATTAAAAGTGAAGTAGAAAAGCAAGTAAAGAAGTCAGAGTTAGGTAATTGAAAGAAATAATAGAAAATGAGAAAGAGAGATAAGATTTCTAAGAAAAGTGAACTAGTAAAGCAAGTAAAAGAGTCAGAGTAAGGTAATTGAAAGAAATAATAGAAAATGAGAAAGAGAGATAAGATTTCTAAGAAAAGTGAAGTAGTAAAGCAAGTAAAAGAGTCTTGAGTAAGGTAATTGAAAGAAATAATAGAAAATGAGAAAGAGAGATAAGATTTCTAAGAAAAGTGAAGTAGTAAAGTAAGTAAAGAAGTCAGAGTAAGGTAATTGAAAGAAATAATAGAAAATGAGAAAGAGAGATAAGATTTCTAAGAAAAGTGAAGTAGTAAAGCAAGTAAAAGATTCAGAGTTATGTAATTGAAAGAAATAATAGAAAATGAGAAAGAGAGATAAGATTTCTAAGAAAAGTGAAGTAGTAAAGCAAGTAAAAGAGTCAGAGTTAGGTAATTGAAAGAAATAATAGAAAATGAGAAAGAGAGAAAAGATTTCTAAGAAAAGTGAACTAGTAAAGCAAGTAAAAGAGTCTTGAGTAAGGTAATTGAAAGAAATAATAGAAAATGAGAAAGAGAGATAAGATTTCTAAGAAAAGTGAAGTAGTAAAGCAAGTAAGAGAGTCAGAGTAAGGTAATTGAAAGAAATAATAGAAAATGAGAAAGAGAGATAAGATTTCTAAGAAAAGTGAAGTAGTAAAGCAAGTAAAAGAGTCAGAGTTAGGTAATTGAAAGAAATAATAGAAAATGAGAAAGAGAGATAAGATTTCTAAGAAAAGTGAAGTAGTAAAGCAAGTAAAAGAGTCTTGAGTAAGGTAATTGAAAGAAATAATAGAAAATGAGAAAGAGATATAAGATTTCTATTAAAAGTGAAGTAGAAAAGCAAGTAAAAGAGTCAGAGTTAGGTAATTGAAAGAAATAATAGAAAATGAGAAAGAGAGATAAGATTTCTATTAAAAGTGAAGTAGAAAAGCAAGTAAAGAAGTCAGAGTTAGGTAATTGAAAGAAATAATAGAAAATGAGAAAGAGAGATAAGATTTCTAAGAAAAGTGAAGTAGTAAAGCAAGTAAGAATTCTCAGTAAGGTAATTGAAAGAAATAATAGAAAATGAGAAAGAGAGATAAGATTTCTTAGAAAAGTGAAGTAGAAAAGAAGTAAAGAAGTCAGAGTTAGGTAATTGAAAGAAATAATAGAAAATGAGAAAGAGAGAAAAGATTTCTATTAAAAGTGAAGTAGAAAAGCAAGTAAAGAAGTCAGAGTTAGGTAATTGAAAGAAATAATAGAAAATGAGAAAGAGAGATAAGATTTCTAAGAAAAGTGAAGTAGTAAAGCAAGTAAAAGAGTCAGAGTTAGGTAATTGAAAGAAATAATAGAAAATGAGAAAGAGAGATAAGATTTCTAAGAAAAGTGAAGTAGTAAAGCAAGTAAAAGAGTCAGAGTTAGGTAATTGAAAGAAATAATAGAAAATGAGAAAGAGAGAAAAGATTTCTAAGAAAAGTGAAGTAGTAAAGCAAGTAAAGAAGTCAGAGTAAGGTAATTGAAAGCAATAATAGAAAATGAGAAAGAGAGATAAGATTTCTAAGAAAAGTGAAGTAGTAAAGCAAGTAAAGAAGTCAGAGTTAGGTAATTGAAAGAAATAATAGAAAATGAGAAAGAGAGAAAAGATTTCTAAGAAAAGTGAAGTAGTAAAGTAAGTAAGAAGTCAGAGTTAGGTAATTGAAAGAAATAATAGAAAATGAGAAAGAGAGATAAGATTTCTAAGAAAAGTGAAGTAGTAAAGTAAGTAAAGAAGTCAGAGTTAGGTAATTGAAAGAAATAATAGAAAATGAGAAAGAGAGATAAGATTTCTAAGAAAAGTGAAGTAGTAAAGCAAGTAAAAGAGTCAGAGTTAGGTAATTGAAAGAAATAATAGAAAATGAGAAAGAGAGAAAAGATTTCTAAGAAAAGTGAAGTAGTAAAGCAAGTAAAAGAGTCAGAGTTAGGTAATTGAAAGAAATAATAGAAAATGAGAAAGAGAGAAAAGATTTCTAAGAAAAGTGAAGTAGTAAAGCAAGTAAAGAAGTCAGAGTTAGGTAATTGAAAGAAATAATAGAAAATGAGAAAGAGAGATAAGATTTCTAAGAAAAGTGAAGTAGTAAAGCAAGTAAAAGAGTCAGAGTTAGGTAATTGAAAGAAATAATAGAAAATGAGAAAGAGAGAAAAGATTTCTAAGAAAAGTGAAGTAGTAAAGCAAGTAAGAGATTCTCAGTAAGGTAATTGAAAGAAATAATAGAAAATGAGAAAGAGAGATAAGATTTCTAAGAAAAGTGAAGTAGTAAAGTAAGTAAAGAAGTCAGAGTTAGGTAATTGAAAGAAATAATAGAAAATGAGAAAGAGAGAAAAGATTTCTATTAAAAGTGAAATAGTAAAGCAAGTAAAAGAGTCAGAGTTAGGTAATTGAAAGAAATAATAGAAAATGAGAAAGAGAGAAAAGATTTCTAAGAAAAGTGAAGTAGTAAAGCAAGTAAAAGAGTCAGAGTTAGGTAATTGAAAGAAATAATAGAAAATGAGAAAGAAAAATAAGATTTCTAAGAAAAGTGAAGTAGTAAAGCAAGTAAAGAAGTCAGAGTTAGGTAATTGAAAGAAATAATAGAAAATGAGAAAGAGAGATAAGATTTCTAAGAAAAGTGAAGTAGTAAAGCAAGTAAAGAAGTCAGAGTTAGGTAATTGAAAGAAATAATAGAAAATGAGAAAGAGAGATAAGATTTCTAAGAAAAGTGAAGTAGTAAAGCAAGTAAGAGATTCTCAGTTAGGTAATTGAAAGAAATAATAGAAAATGAGAAAGAGAGATAAGATTTCTAAGAAAAGTGAAGTAGTAAAGCAAGTAAAAGAGTCTGAGTTATGTAATTGAAAGAAATAATAGAAAATGAGAAAGAGAGATAAGATTTATAAGAAAAGTGAAGTAGTAAAGCAAGTAAAAGAGTCTGAGTTAGGTAATTGAAAGAAATAATAGAAAATGAGAAAGAGAGATAAGATTTCGATTAAAAGTGAAGTAGTAAAGTAAGTAAAGAAGTCAGAGTTAGGTAATTGAAAGAAATAATAGAAAATGAGAAAGAGAGAAAAGATTTCTAAGAAAAGTGAAGTAGTAAAGCAAGTAAGAGATTCTCAGTAAGGTAATTGAAAGAAATAATAGAAAATGAGAAAGAGAGATAAGATTTCTAAGAAAAGTGAAGTAGTAAAGCAAGTAAAAGAGTCAGAGTTAGGTAATTGAAAGAAATAATAGAAAATGAGAAAGAGAGAAAAGATTTCTAAGAAAAGTGAAGTAGTAAAGCAAGTAAAAGAGTCAGAGTTAGGTAATTGAAAGAAATAATAGAAAATGAGAAAGAGAGAAAAGATTTCTAAGAAAAGTGAAGTAGTAAAGCAAGTAAAGAAGTCAGAGTTAGGTAATTGAAAGAAATAATAGAAAATGAGAAAGAGAGATAAGATTTCTAAGAAAAGTGAAGTAGTAAAGCAAGTAAAAGAGTCAGAGTTAGGTAATTGAAAGAAATAATAGAAAATGAGAAAGAGAGATAAGATTTCTAAGAAAAGTGAAGTAGTAAAGCAAGTAAAAGAGTCAGAGTTAGGTAATTGAAAGAAATAATAGAAAATGAGAAAGAGAGAAAAGATTTCAAAGAAAAGTGAAGTAGTAAAGCAAGTAAAGAAGTCAGAGTTAGGTAATTGAAAGAAATAATAGAAAATGAGAAAGAGAGATAAGATTTCTTAGAAAAGTGAAGTAGAAAAGCAAGTAAAAGAGTAAGAGTTAGGTAATTGAAAGTAATAATAGAAAATGAGAAAGAAAAATAAGATTTCTAAGAAAAGTGAAGTAGAAAAGCAAGTAAAAGAGTCTTGAGTTAGGTAATTGAAAGAAATAATAGAAAATGAGAAAGAGAGAAAAGATTTCTAAGAAAAGTGAAGTAGTAAAGCAAGTAAAAGAGTCTTGAGTTATGTAATTGAAAGAAATAATAGAAAATGAGAAAGAGAGATAATATTTCTAAGAAAAATGAACTAGTAAAGCAAGTAAAAGAGTCAGAGTAAGGTAATTGAAAGAAATAATAGAAAATGAGAAAGAAAAATAAGATTTCTAAGAAAAGTGAAGTAGTAAAGTAAGTAAAGAAGTCAGAGTAAGGTAATTGAAAGAAATAATAGAAAATGAGAAAGAGAAAATAAGATTTCTAAGAAAAGTGAAGTAGAAAAGCAAGTAAAAGAGTCAGAGTAAGGTAATTGAAAGAAATAATAGAAAATGAGAAAGAGATATAAGAATTCTATTAAAAGTGAAGTAGAAAAGCAAGTAAAGAAGTCAGAGTTAGGTAATTGAAAGAAATAATAGAAAATGAGAAAAAAAGATAAGATTTCTAAGAAAAGTGAAGTAGTAAAGCAAGTAAAAGAGTCTTGAGTAAGGTAATTGAAAGAAATAATAGAAAATGAGAAAGAGAGATAAGATTTCTATTAAAAGTGAAGTAGAAAAGCAAGTAAAGAAGTCAGAGTTAGGTAATTGAAAGAAATAATAGAAAATGAGAAAGAGAAAAAAGATTTATAAGAAAAGTGAAGTAGAAAAGCAAGTAAAAGAGTCTCAGTAAGGTAATTGAAAGAAATAATAGAAAATGAGAAAGAGAGATAAGATTTCTAGAAAAGTGAAGAAGAAAAGCAAGTAAAGAGTCTGAGTTAGGTAATTGAAAGTAGTAATAGAAAATGAGAAAGAGAGATAAGATTTCTTAGAAAAGTGAAGTAGTAAAGCAAGTAAAAGAGTCAGAGTTAGGTAATTGAAAGAAATAATAGAAAATGAGAAAGAGAGAAAAGATTTCTATTAAAAGTGAAGTAGAAAAGCAAGTAAAGAAGTCAGAGTTAGGTAATTGAAAGAAATAATAGAAAATGAGAAAGAGAGATAAGATTTCTAAGAAAAGTGAAGTAGTAAAGCAAGTAAAAGAGTCAGAGTTAGGTAATTGAAAGAAATAATAGAAAATGAGAAAGAGAGATAAGATTTCTAAGAAAAGTGAAGTAGTAAAGCAAGTAAAAGAGTCTTGAGTAAGGTAATTGAAAGAAATAATAGAAAATGAGAAAGAGAGAAAAGATTTCTATTAAAAGTGAAATAGAAAAGCAAGTAAAAGAGTCAGAGTTAGGTAATTGAAAGAAATAATAGAAAATGAGAAAGAGAGAAAAGATTTCTAAGAAAAGTGAAGTAGTAAAGCAAGTAAAGAAGTCAGAGTTAGGTAATTGAAAGAAATAATAGAAAATGAGAAAGAGATATAAGATTTCTATTAAAAGTGAAGTAGAAAAGCAAGTAAAAGAGTCAGAGTTAGGTAATTGAAAGAAATAATAGAAAATGAGAAAGAGAGATAAGATTTCTAAGAAAAGTGAAGTAGTAAAGCAAGTAAAAGAGTCTGAGTAAGGTAATTGAAAGAAATAATAGAAAATGAGAAAGAAAAATAAGATTTCTAAGAAAAGTGAAGTAGTAAAGTAAGTAAAAGAGTCAGAGTTAGGTAATTGAAAGAAATAATAGAAAATGAGAAAGAGAGAAAAGATTTCTAAGAAAAGTGAAGTAGTAAAGTAAGTAAAGAAGTCAGAGTAAGGTAATTGAAAGCAATAATAGAAAATGAGAAAGAGATATAAGAATTCTATTAAAAGTGAAGTAGTAAAGCAAGTAAAGAAGTCAGAGTTAGGTAATTGAAAGAAATAATAGAAAATGAGAAAGAGAGATAAGATTTCTAAGAAAAGTGAAGTAGTAAAGCAATTAAAAGAGTCAGAGTTAGGTAATTGAAAGAAATAATAGAAAATGAGAAAGAGAAATAAGATTTCTAAGAAAAGTGAAGTAGTAAAGCAAGTAAAAGAGTCAGAGTTAGGTAATTGAAAGAAATAATAGAAAATGAGAAAGAGAGATAAGAATTCTAAGAAAAGTGAAGTAGTAAAGCAAGTAAAAGAGTCAGAGTAAGGTAATTGAAAGAAATAATAGAAAATGAGAAAGAGAGATAAGATTTCTAAGAAAAGTGAAGTAGAAAAGCAAGTAAAAGAGTCAGAGTTAGGTAATTGAAAGAAATAATAGAAAATGAGAAAGAAAGATAAGATTTCTAAGAAAAGTGAAGTAGTAAAGCAAGTAAAAGAGTCAGAGTTAGGTAATTGAAAGAAATAATAGAAAATGAGAAAGAGAGAAAAGATTTCTAAGAAAAGTGAAGTAGTAAAGTAAGTAAAGAAGTCAGAGTAAGGTAATTGAAAGAAATAATAGAAAATGAGAAAGAGAGATAAGATTTCTATTAAAAGTGAAGTAGAAAAGCAAGTAAAGAAGTCAGAGTTAGGTAATTGAAAGAAATAATAGAAAATGAGAAAAAAAGATAAGATTTCTAAGAAAAGTGAAGTAGTAAAGCAAGTAAAAGAGTCAGAGTTATGTAATTGAAAGAAATAATAGAAAATGAGAAAGAGAGATAAGATTTCTATTAAAAGTGAAGTAGTAAAGCAAGTAAAGAAGTCAGAGTTAGGTAATTGAAAGAAATAATAGAAAATGAGAAAGAGAGATAAGATTTCTAAGAAAAGTGAAGTAGTAAAGCAAGTAAAGAAGTCAGAGTTAGGTAATTGAAAGAAATAATAGAAAATGAGAAAGAGAGATAAGATTTCTATTAAAAGTGAAGTAGAAAAGCAAGTAAAAGAGTCAGAGTTAGGTAATTGAAAGAAATAATAGAAAATGAGAAAGAGAGATAAGATTTCTAAGAAAAGTGAAGTAGTAAAGCAAGTAAGAGATTCTCAGTTAGGTAATTGAAAGAAATAATAGAAAATGAGAAAGAGAGATAAGATTTCTAAGAAAAGTGAAGTAGTAAAGCAAGTAAAAGAGTCAGAGTTAGGTAATTGAAAGAAATAATAGAAAATGAGAAAGAGAGATAAGATTTCTAAGAAAAGTGAAGTAGTAAAGCAAGTAAAAGAGTCAGAGTTAGGTAATTGAAAGAAATAATAGAAAATGAGAAAGAGAGATAAGATTTCTAAGAAAAGTGAAAGTAGTAAAGTAAGTAAAGAAGTCAGAGTTAGGTAATTGAAAGAAATAATAGAAAATGAGAAAGAGAGATAAGATTTCTAAGAAAAGTGAAGTAGAAAAGCAAGTAAAAGAGTCAGAGTTATGTAATTGAAAGAAATAATAGAAAATGAGAAAGAGAGATAAGATTTCTAAGAAAAGTGAAGTAGTAAAGCAAGTAAAAGAGTCAGAGTTAGGTAATTGAAAGAAATAATAGAAAATGAGAAAGAGAGATAAGATTTCTAAGAAAAGTGAACTAGTAAAGCAAGTAAAAGAGTCTTGTGAACTAGTCAAGAGTAAGGTAATTGAAAGAAATAATAGAAAATGAGAAAGAGAGATAAGATTTCTAAGAAAAGTGAACTAGTAAAGCAAGTAAGAGAGTCAGAGTTAGGTAATTGAAAGAAATAATAGAAAATGAGAAAGAGAGATAAGATTTCTAAGAAAAGTGAAGTAGTAAAGCAAGTAAAAGAGTCAGAGTTAGGTAATTGAAAGAAATAATAGAAAATGAGAAAGAGAGATAAGATTTCTAAGAAAAGTGAAGTAGTAAAGCAAGTAAAAGAGTCTTGAGTAAGGTAATTGAAAGAAATAATAGAAAATGAGAAAGAGATATAAGATTTCTATTAAAAGTGAAGTAGTAAAGCAAGTAAAAGAGTCAGAGTTAGGTAATTGAAAGAAATAATAGAAAATGAGAAAGAGAGATAAGATTTCTAAGAAAAGTGAAGTAGAAAAGCAAGTAAAGAAGTCAGAGTTAGGTAATTGAAAGAAATAATAGAAAATGAGAAAGAGAGATAAGATTTCTAAGAAAAGTGAAGTAGTAAAGCAAGTAAGAGATTCTCAGTAAGGTCAGAGTTGGTAAAGAAATAATAGAAAATGAGAAAGAGAGATAAGATTTCTATAAAAAGTGAAGTAGAAAAGCAAGTAAAGAAGTCAGAGTTAGGTAATTGAAAGAAATAATAGAAAATGAGAAAGAGAGAAAAGATTTCTATTAAAAATGAAGTAGAAAAGCAAGTAAAGAAGTCAGAGTTAGGTAATTGAAAGAAATAATAGAAAATGAGAAAGAGAGATAAGATTTCTAAGAAAAGTGAAGTAGTAAAGCAAGTAAAAGAGTCAGAGTTATGTAATTGAAAGAAATAATAGAAAATGAGAAAGAGAGATAAGATTTCTATTAAAAGTGAAGTAGAAAAGCAAGTAAAGAAGTCAGAGTTAGGTAATTGAAAGAAATAATAGAAAATGAGAAAGAGAGATAAGATTTCTAAGAAAAGTGAAGTAGTAAAGCAAGTAAAAGAGTCAGAGTTATGTAATTGAAAGAAATAATAGAAAATGAGAAAGAGAGATAAGATTTCTAAGAAAAGTGAAGTAGTAAAGCAAGTAAAAGAGTCAGAGTTAGGTAATTGAAAGAAATAATAGAAAATGAGAAAGAGAGAAAAGATTTCTAAGAAAAGTGAAGTAGTAAAGCAAGTAAGAGATTCTCAGTAAGGTAATTGAAAGAAATAATAGAAAATGAGAAAGAGAGATAAGATTTCTAAGAAAAGTGAAGTAGTAAAGTAAGTAAAGAAGTCAGAGTTAGGTAATTGAAAGAAATAATAGAAAATGAGAAAGAGAGAAAAGATTTCTAAGAAAAGTGAACTAGTAAAGCAAGTAAAAGAGTCAGAGTTAGGTAATTGAAAGAAATAATAGAAAATGAGAAAGAGAGATAAGATTTCTAAGAAAAGTGAAGTAGTAAAGCAAGTAAAGAAGTCAGAGTTAGGTAATTGAAAGAAATAATAGAAAATGAGAAAGAGAGAAAAGATTTCTAAGAAAAGTGAAGTAGTAAAGTAAGTAAAGAAGTCAGAGTTAGGTAATTGAAAGAAATAATAGAAAATGAGAAAGAGAGAAAAGATTTCTATTAAAAGTGAAATAGAAAAGCAAGTAAAAGAAGTCAGAGTTAGGTAATTGAAAGAAATAATAGAAAATGAGAAAGAGAGAAAAGATTTCTAAGAAAAGTGAAGTAGTAAAGCAAGTAAAGAAGTCAGAGTTAGGTAATTGAAAGAAATAATAGAAAATGAGAAAGAGAGATAAGATTTCTAAGAAAAGTGAAGTAGTAAAGCAAGTAAAAGAGTCAGAGTTAGGTAATTGAAAGAAATAATAGAAAATGAGAAAGAGAGATAAGATTTCTAAGAAAAGTGAAGTAGTAAAGCAAGTAAAAGAGTCAGAGTAAGGTAATTGAAAGAAATAATAGAAAATGAGAAAGAGAGATAAGATTTCTAAGAAAAGTGAAGTAGTAAAGTAAGTAAAGAAGTCAGAGTTAGGTAATTGAAAGAAATAATAGAAAATGAGAAAGAGAGAAAAGATTTCTATTAAAAGTGAAATAGAAAAGCAAGTAAAAGAGTCAGAGTTAGGTAATTGAAAGAAATAATAGAAAATGAGAAAGAGAGAAAAGATTTCTAAGAAAAGTGAAGTAGTAAAGCAAGTAAAGAAGTCAGAGTTAGGTAATTGAAAGAAATAATAGAAAATGAGAAAGAGAGATAAGATTTCTTAGAAAAGTGAAGTAGAAAAGCAAGTAAAAGAGTAAGAGTTAGGTAATTGAAAGTAATAATAGAAAATGAGAAAGAGAGAAAAGATTTCTATTAAAAGTGAAGTAGAAAAGCAAGTAAAGAAGTCAGAGTTAGGTAATTGAAAGAAATAATAGAAAATGAGAAAGAGAGATAAGATTTCTAAGAAAAGTGAAGTAGTAAAGCAAGTAAAGAAGTCAGAGTTAGGTAATTGAAAGAAATAATAGAAAATGAGAAAGAGAGATAAGATTTCTAAGAAAAGTGAAGTAGAAAAGTAAGTAAAAGAGTCAGAGTAAGGTAATTGAAAGAAATAATAGAAAATGAGAAAGAGAGAAAAGATTTCTATTAAAAGTGAAGTAGAAAAGCAAGTAAAAGAGTCAGAGTTAGGTAATTGAAAGAAATAATAGAAAATGAGAAAGAGAGATAAGATTTCTAAGAAAAGTGAAGTAGTAAAGCAAGTAAAAGAGTCAGAGTTAGGTAATTGAAAGAAATAATAGAAAATGAGAAAGAGAGATAAGATTTCTTAGAAAAGTGAAGTAGAAAAGCAAGTAAAAGAGTAAGAGTTAGGTAATTGAAAGTAATAATAGAAAATGAGAAAGAGAGATAAGATTTCTAAGAAAAGTGAAGTAGAAAAGCAAGTAAAAGAGTCTTGAGTTAGGTAATTGAAAGAAATAATAGAAAATGAGAAAGAGAGAAAAGATTTCTAAGAAAAGTGAACTAGTAAAGCAAGTAAAAGAGTCTTGAGTTATGTAATTGAAAGAAATAATAGAAAATGAGAAAGAGAGATAAGATTTCTAAGAAAAATGAACTAGTAAAGCAAGTAAAAGAGTCAGAGTAAGGTAATTGAAAGAAATAATAGAAAATGAGAAAGAAAAATAAGATTTCTAAGAAAAGTGAAGTAGTAAAGTAAGTAAAGAAGTCAGAGTAAGGTAATTGAAAGAAATAATAGAAAATGAGAAAGAGAAAATAAGATTTCTAAGAAAAGTGAAGTAGAAAAGCAAGTAAAAGAGTCAGAGTAAGGTAATTGAAAGCAATAATAGAAAATGAGAAAGAGATATAAGAATTCTATTAAAAGTGAAGTAGAAAAGCAAGTAAAGAAGTCAGAGTTAGGTAATTGAAAGAAATAATAGAAAATGAGAAAAAGAGATAAGATTTCTAAGAAAAGTGAAGTAGTAAAGCAAGTAAAAGAGTCTTGAGTAAGGTAATTGAAAGAAATAATAGAAAATGAGAAAGAGATATAAGATTTCTATTAAAAGTGAAGTAGAAAAGCAAGTAAAGAAGTCAGAGTTAGGTAATTGAAAGAAATAATAGAAAATGAGAAAAAAAAATAAGATTTATAAGAAAAGTGAAGTAGAAAAGCAAGTAAGAGATTCTCAGTAAGGTAATTGAAAGAAATAATAGAAAATGAGAAAGAGATATAAGATTTCTTAGAAAAGTGAAGTAGAAAAGCAAGTAAAGAGTCTGAGTTAGGTAATTGAAAGTAGTAATAGAAAATGAGAAAGAGAGATAAGATTTCTAAGAAAAGTGAAGTAGTAAAGCAAGTAAAAGAGTCAGAGTTATGTAATTGAAAGAAATAATAGAAAATGAGAAAGAGATATAAGATTTCTATTAAAAGTGAAGTAGAAAAGCAAGTAAAAGAGTCAGAGTTAGGTAATTGAAAGAAATAATAGAAAATGAGAAAGAGAGATAAGATTTCTATTAAAAGTGAAGTAGAAAAGCAAGTAAAGAAGTCAGAGTTAGGTAATTGAAAGAAATAATAGAAAATGAGAAAGAGAGATAAGATTTCTAAGAAAAGTGAAGTAGTAAAGCAAGTAAAAGAGTCTTGAGTAAGGTAATTGAAAGAAATAATAGAAAATGAGAAAGAGAGAAAAGATTTCTATTAAAAGTGAAATAGAAAAGCAAGTAAAAGAGTCAGAGTTAGGTAATTGAAAGAAATAATAGAGAATGAGAAAGAGAGAAAAGATTTCTAAGAAAAGTGAAGTAGTAAAGCAAGTAAAGAAGTCAGAGTTAGGTAATTGAAAGAAATAATAGAAAATGAGAAAGAGATATAAGATTTCTATTAAAAGTGAAGTAGAAAAGCAAGTAAAAGAGTCAGAGTTAGGTAATTGAAAGAAATAATAGAAAATGAGAAAGAGAGATAAGATTTCTAAGAAAAGTGAAGTAGTAAAGCAAGTAAGAGATTCTCAGTAAGGTAATTGAAAGAAATAATAGAAAATGAGAAAGAAAAATAAGATTTCTAAGAAAAGTGAAGTAGAAAAGCAATTAAAAGAGTCAGAGTTAGGTAATTGAAAGTAATAATAGAAAATGAGAAAGAAAAATAAGATTTCTAAGAAAAGTGAAGTAGTAAAGTAAGTAAAGAAGTCAGAGTAAGGTAATTGAAAGAAATAATAGAAAATGAGAAAGAGAAAATAAGAATTCTAAGAAAAGTGAAGTAGAAAAGCAAGTAAAAGAGTCAGAGTAAGGTAATTGAAAGCAATAATAGAAAATGAGAAAGAGATATAAGAATTCTATTAAAAGTGAAGTAGAAAAGCAAGTAAAGAAGTCAGAGTTAGGTAATTGAAAGAAATAATAGAAAATGAGAAAAAAAGATAAGATTTCTAAGAAAAGTGAAGTAGTAAAGCAAGTAAAAGAGTCTTGAGTAAGGTAATTGAAAGAAATAATAGAAAATGAGAAAGAGATATAAGATTTCTATTAAAAGTGAAGTAGAAAAGCAAGTAAAGAAGTCAGAGTTAGGTAATTGAAAGAAATAATAGAGAATGAGAAAGAGAGAAAAGATTTCTAAGAAAAGTGAAGTAGTAAAGCAAGTAAAGAAGTCAGAGTTAGGTAATTGAAAGAAATAATAGAAAATGAGAAAGAGAGATAAGATTTCTATTAAAAGTGAAGTAGTAAAGCAAGTAAAAGAGTCTGAGTTAGGTAATTGAAAGAAATAATAGAAAATGAGAAAGAGAGATAAGATTTCTAAGAAAAGTGAAGTAGTAAAGCAAGTAAGAGATTCTCAGTAAGGTAATTGAAAGAAATAATAGAAAATGAGAAAGAGAGATAAGATTTCTAAGAAAAGTGAAGTAGTAAAGCAAGTAAAAGAGTCAGAGTTAGGTAATTGAAAGAAATAATAGAAAATGAGAAAGAGAGATAAGATTTCTAAGAAAAGTGAAGTAGTAAAGCAAGTAAAAGAGTCAGAGTAAGGTAATTGAAAGAAATAATAGAAAATGAGAAAGAGAGATAAGATTTCTAAGAAAAGTGAAGTAGTAAAGCAAGTAAAAGAGTCTTGAGTAAGGTAATTGAAAGAAATAATAGAAAATGAGAAAGAGAGATAAGATTTCTAAGAAAAGTGAAGTAGTAAAGTAAGTAAAGAAGTCAGAGTAAGGTAATTGAAAGAAATAATAGAAAATGAGAAAGAGAGATAAGATTTCTAAGAAAAGTGAAGTAGTAAAGCAAGTAAAAGATTCAGAGTTATGTAATTGAAAGAAATAATAGAAAATGAGAAAGAGAGATAAGATTTCTAAGAAAAGTGAAGTAGTAAAGCAAGTAAAAGAGTCAGAGTTAGGTAATTGAAAGAAATAATAGAAAATGAGAAAGAGAGAAAAGATTTCTAAGAAAAGTGAACTAGTAAAGCAAGTAAAAGAGTCTTGAGTAAGGTAATTGAAAGAAATAATAGAAAATGAGAAAGAGAGATAAGATTTCTAAGAAAAGTGAACTAGTAAAGCAAGTAAGAGAGTCAGAGTTAGGTAATTGAAAGAAATAATAGAAAATGAGAAAGAGAGATAAGATTTCTAAGAAAAGTGAAGTAGTAAAGCAAGTAAAAGAGTCAGAGTTAGGTAATTGAAAGAAATAATAGAAAATGAGAAAGAGAGATAAGATTTCTAAGAAAAGTGAACTAGTAAAGCAAGTAAAAGAGTCTTGAGTAAGGTAATTGAAAGTAATAATAGAAAATGAGAAAGAGAGAAAAGATTTCTATTAAAAGTGAAGTAGAAAAGCAAGTAAAAGAGTCAGAGTTAGGTAATTTAAAGAAATAATAGAAAATGAGAAAGAGAGATAAGATTTCTATTAAAAGTGAAGTAGAAAAGCAAGTAAAGAAGTCAGAGTTAGGTAATTGAAAGAAATAATAGAAAATGAGAAAGAGAGATAAGATTTCTAAGAAAAGTGAACTAGTAAAGCAAGTAAAAGAGTCAGAGTAAGGTAATTGAAAGAAATAATAGAAAATGAGAAAGAGAGATAAGATTTCTAAGAAAAGTGAAGTAGTAAAGCAAGTAAAAGAGTCTTGAGTAAGGT
>CAMPDV010006307.1:0-21701 GCA_946699065.1 Loxodes magnus | reverse complement strand
ATACTTTCAATTACTGATCTTCACAATCTTTTTCTTACTTTTCTTATTCACTTTTCTTTGAAATCTTATTTAACTTCTAGATACTTTCAATTACTAAACTGATAGACTCTTTTTCTTGCTTTTCTTATTCACTATTCTTAGAAATCTTATTTAACTTTTGGATACTTTCAATTACTGATCTTCACACTCTTTATCTTACTTTTCTTATTCACTTTTCTTAGAAATCTTATTTAACTTCTAGATACTTTCAATTACTAAACTGATAGACTCTTTTTCTTACTTTTCATATTCACTTTTCTTAGAAATCTTATTTAATTTCTAGATACTTTCAATTACTAAACTGATAGACTCTTTTTCTTACTTTTCTTATTCACTTTTCTTAGAAATCTTATTTAACTTCTAGATACTTTCAATTACTAAACTGATAGACTCTTTTTCTTACTTTTCTTATTCACTTTTCTTAGAAATCTTATTTAACTTCTAGATACTTTCAATTACTAAACTGATAGACTCTTTTTCTTACTTTTCTTATTCACTTTTCTTAGAAATCTTATTTAACTTCTAGATACTTTCAATTACTAAACTGATAGACTCTTTTTCTTACTTTTCTTATTCACTTTTCTTAGAAATCTTATTTAACTTCTAGATACTTTCAATTACTAAACTGATAGACTCTTTTTCTTACTTTTCTTATTCACTTTTCTTAGAAATCTTATTTAACTTCTAGATACTTTCAATTACTAAACTGATAGACTCTTTTTCTTACTTTTCTTATTCACTTTTCTTAGAAATCTTATTTAAATTCTAGATACTTTCAATTACTAAACTGATAGCAATTTTTCTTACTTTTCTTATTCACTTTTATTAGAAATTCTATTTAACTTCTAGATACTTTCAATTACTAAACTGATAGACTCCTTTTCTTGCTTTTCTTATTCACTATTCTTAGAAATCTTAATTAACTTCTAGATACTTTCAATTACTGATCTTCACACTCTTTTTCTTACTTTTCTTATTCACTTTTCTTTGAAATCTTATTTAACTTCTAGATACTTTCAATTACTAAACTGATAGCAATTTTTCTTGCTTTTCTTATTCACTATTCTTAGAAATCTTATTTAACTTCTAGATACTTTCAATTACTGATCTTCACACTCTTTTTCTTACTTTTCTTATTCACTTTTCTTAGAAATCTTATTTAACTTCTGGATACTTTCAATTACTAAACTGATAGCAATTTTTCTTACTTTTCTTATTCACTTTTCTTAGAAATCTTATTTAACTTCTAGATACTTTCAATTACTAAACTGATAGACTCTTTTTCTTACTTTTCTTATTCACTTTTCTTAGAAATCTTATTTAACTTCTGGATACTTTCAATTACTAAACTGATAGACTCTTTTTCTTACTTTTCTTATTCACTTTTCTTAGAAATCTTATTTAACTTCTGGATACTTTCAATTACTGATCTTCACACTCTTTATCTTACTTTTCTTATTCACTTTTCTTAGAAATCTTATTTAACTTCTGGATACTTTCAATTACTAAACTGATAGACTCTTTTTCTTACTTTTCTTATTCACTTTTCTTAGAAATCTTATTTAACTTCTAGATACTTTCAATTACTAAACTGATAGACTCTTTTTCTTGCTTTTCTTATTCACTATTCTTAGAAATCTTATTTAACTTTTGGATACTTTCAATTACTGATCTTCACACTCTTTATCTTACTTTTCTTATTCACTTTTCTTAGAAATCTTATTTAACTTCTAGATACTTTCAATTACTAAACTGATAGACTCCTTTTCTTACTTTTCTTATTCACTTTTCTTAGAAATCTTAATTAACTTCTAGATACTTTCAATTACTGATCTTCACAATCTTTTTCTTACTTTTCTTATTCACTTTTCTTTGAAATCTTATTTAACTTCTAGATACTTTCAATTACTAAACTGATAGACTCTTTTTCTTACTTTTCTTATTCACTTTTCTTAGAAATCTTATTTAACTTCTAGATACTTTCAATTACTAAACTGATAGACTCTTTTTCTTGCTTTTCTTATTCACTTTTCTTAGAAATCTTATTTAACTTCTAGATACTTTCAATTACTAAACTGATAGACTCTTTTTCTTACTTTTCTTATTCACTTTTATTAGAAATTCTATTTAACTTCTTGATACTTTCAATTACTGATCTTCACACTCTTTTTCTTACTTTTCTTATTCACTTTTCTTAGAAATCTTATTTAACTTCTGGATACTTTCAATTACTGATCTTCACACTCTTTATCTTACTTTTCTTATTCACTTTTCTTAGAAATCTTATTTAACTTCTGGATACTTTCAATTACTAAACTGATAGACTCTTTTTCTTACTTTTCTTATTCACTTTTCTTAGAAATCTTATTTAACTTCTAGATACTTTCAATTACTAAACTGATAGACTCTTTTTCTTACTTTTCTTATTCACTTTTCTTAGAAATCTTATTTAATTTCTAGATACTTTCAATTACTAAACTGATAGCAATTTTTCTTACTTTTCTTATTCACTTTTCTTAGAAATCTTATTTAACTTCTGGATACTTTCAATTACTAAACTGATAGACTCTTTTTCTTACTTTTCTTATTCACTTTTCTTAGAAATCTTATTTAACTTCTGGATACTTTCAATTACTAAACTGATAGCAATTTTTCTTACTTTTCTTATTCACTTTTATTAGAAATTCTATTTAACTTCTTGATACTTTCAATTACTGATCTTCACACTCTTTTTCTTACTTTTCTTATTCACTTTTCTTAGAAATCTTATTTAACTTCTGGATACTTTCAATTACTAAACTGATAGACTCTTTTTCTTACTTTTCTTATTCACTTTTCTTAGAAATCTTATTTAACTTCTAGATACTTTCAATTACTAAACTGATAGACTCTTTTTCTTACTTTTCTTATTCACTTTTCTTAGAAATCTTATTTAACTTCTAGATACTTTCAATTACTAAACTGATAGACTCTTTTTCTTACTTTTCTTATTCACTTTTCTTAGAAATCTTATTTAACTTCTAGATACTTTCAATTACTAAACTGATAGACTCTTTTTCTTACTTTTCTTATTCACTTTTCTTAGAAATCTTATTTAATTTCTAGATACTTTCAATTACTAAACTGATAGCAATTTTTCTTACTTTTCTTATTCACTTTTCTTAGAAATCTTATTTAACTTCTGGATACTTTCAATTACTAAACTGATAGCAATTTTTCTTACTTTTCTTATTCACTTTTCTTAGAAATCTTATTTAACTTCTAGATACTTTCAATTACTAAACTGATAGACTCTTTTTCTTACTTTTCTTATTCACTTTTCTTAGAAATCTTATTTAATTTCTAGATACTTTCAATTACTAAACTGATAGCAATTTTTCTTGCTTTTCTTATTCACTTTTCTTAGAAATCTTATTTAACTTCTAGATACTTTCAATTACTAAACTGATAGACTCTTTTTCTTACTTTTCTTATTCACTATTCTTAGAAATCTTATTTAACTTCTAGATACTTTCAATTACTGATCTTCACACTCTTTTTCTTACTTTTCTTATTCACTTTTCTTAGAAATCTTATTTAACTTCTGGATACTTTCAATTACTAAACTGATAGCAATTTTTCTTACTTTTCTTATTCACTTTTCTTAGAAATCTTAATTAACTTCTAGATACTTTCAATTACTAAACTGATAGACTCTTTTTCTTACTTTTCTTATTCACTTTTCTTAGAAATCTTATTTAACTTCTGGATACTTTCAATTACTAAACTGATAGACTCTTTTTCTTACTTTTCTTATTCACTTTTCTTAGAAATCTTATTTAACTTCTGGATACTTTCAATTACTGATCTTCACACTCTTTATCTTACTTTTCTTATTCACTTTTCTTAGAAATCTTAATTAACTTCTAGATACTTTCAATTACTGATCTTCACACTCTTTTTCTTACTTTTCTTATTCACTTTTCTTTGAAATCTTATTTAACTTCTAGATACTTTCAATTACTAAACTGATAGACTCTTTTTCTTGCTTTTCTTATTCACTATTCTTAGAAATCTTATTTAACTTTTGGATACTTTCAATTACTGATCTTCACACTCTTTATCTTACTTTTCTTATTCACTTTTCTTAGAAATCTTATTTAACTTCTAGATACTTTCAATTACTAAACTGATAGACTCCTTTTCTTACTTTTCTTATTCACTTTTCTTAGAAATCTTAATTAACTTCTAGATACTTTCAATTACTGATCTTCACAATCTTTTTCTTACTTTTCTTATTCACTTTTCTTAGAAATCTTATTTAACTTCTAGATACTTTCAATTACTAAACTGATAGACTCTTTTTCTTACTTTTCTTATTCACTTTTCTTAGAAATCTTATTTAACTTCTAGATACTTTCAATTACTAAACTGATAGACTCTTTTTCTTACTTTTCTTATTCACTTTTCTTAGAAATCTTATTTAATTTCTAGATACTTTCAATTACTAAACTGATAGCAATTTTTCTTACTTTTCTTATTCACTTTTCTTAGAAATCTTATTTAACTTCTGGATACTTTCAATTACTAAACTGATAGACTCTTTTTCTTACTTTTCTTATTCACTTTTCTTAGAAATCTTATTTAACTTCTGGATACTTTCAATTACTAAACTGATAGCAATTTTTCTTACTTTTCTTATTCACTTTTATTAGAAATTCTATTTAACTTCTTGATACTTTCAATTACTGATCTTCACACTCTTTTTCTTACTTTTCTTATTCACTTTTCTTAGAAATCTTATTTAACTTCTGGATACTTTCAATTACTAAACTGATAGACTCTTTTTCTTACTTTTCTTATTCACTTTTCTTAGAAATCTTATTTAACTTCTAGATACTTTCAATTACTAAACTGATAGACTCTTTTTCTTACTTTTCTTATTCACTTTTCTTAGAAATCTTATTTAACTTCTAGATACTTTCAATTACTAAACTGATAGACTCTTTTTCTTACTTTTCTTATTCACTTTTCTTAGAAATCTTATTTAACTTCTAGATACTTTCAATTACTAAACTGATAGACTCTTTTTCTTGCTTTTCTTATTCACTATTCTTAGAAATCTTATTTAACTTTTGGATACTTTCAATTACTGATCTTCACACTCTTTATCTTACTTTTCTTATTCACTTTTCTTAGAAATCTTATTTAACTTCTAGATACTTTCAATTACTAAACTGATAGACTCCTTTTCTTACTTTTCTTATTCACTTTTCTTAGAAATCTTAATTAACTTCTAGATACTTTCAATTACTGATCTTCACAATCTTTTTCTTACTTTTCTTATTCACTTTTCTTAGAAATCTTATTTAACTTCTAGATACTTTCAATTACTAAACTGATAGACTCTTTTTCTTACTTTTCTTATTCACTTTTCTTAGAAATCTTATTTAACTTCTAGATACTTTCAATTACTAAACTGATAGACTCTTTTTCTTACTTTTCTTATTCACTTTTCTTAGAAATCTTATTTAACTTCTAGATACTTTCAATTACTAAACTGATAGCAATTTTTCTTACTTTTCTTATTCACTTTTCTTAGAAATCTTATTTAACTTCTGGATACTTTCAATTACTAAACTGATAGACTCTTTTTCTTACTTTTCTTATTCACTTTTCTTAGAAATCTTATTTAACTTCTAGATACTTTCAATTACTAAACTGATAGACTCTTTTTCTTACTTTTCTTATTCACTTTTCTTAGAAATCTTATTTAATTTCTAGATACTTTCAATTACTAAACTGATAGCAATTTTTCTTGCTTTTCTTATTCACTTTTCTTAGAAATCTTATTTAACTTCTAGATACTTTCAATTACTAAACTGATAGACTCTTTTTCTTACTTTTCTTATTCACTATTCTTAGAAATCTTATTTAACTTCTAGATACTTTCAATTACTGATCTTCACACTCTTTTTCTTACTTTTCTTATTCACTTTTCTTAGAAATCTTATTTAACTTCTGGATACTTTCAATTACTAAACTGATAGCAATTTTTCTTACTTTTCTTATTCACTTTTCTTAGAAATCTTATTTAACTTCTAGATACTTTCAATTACTAAACTGATAGACTCTTTTTCTTACTTTTCTTATTCACTTTTCTTAGAAATCTTATTTAACTTCTGGATACTTTCAATTACTAAACTGATAGACTCTTTTTCTTACTTTTCTTATTCACTTTTCTTAGAAATCTTATTTAACTTCTGGATACTTTCAATTACTGATCTTCACACTCTTTATCTTACTTTTCTTATTCACTTTTCTTAGAAATCTTAATTAACTTCTAGATACTTTCAATTACTGATCTTCACACTCTTTTTCTTACTTTTCTTATTCACTTTTCTTTGAAATCTTATTTAACTTCTAGATACTTTCAATTACTAAACTGATAGACTCTTTTTCTTGCTTTTCTTATTCACTATTCTTAGAAATCTTATTTAACTTTTGGATACTTTCAATTACTGATCTTCACACTCTTTATCTTACTTTTCTTATTCACTTTTCTTAGAAATCTTATTTAACTTCTAGATACTTTCAATTACTAAACTGATAGACTCCTTTTCTTACTTTTCTTATTCACTTTTCTTAGAAATCTTAATTAACTTCTAGATACTTTCAATTACTGATCTTCACAATCTTTTTCTTACTTTTCTTATTCACTTTTCTTAGAAATCTTATTTAACTTCTAGATACTTTCAATTACTAAACTGATAGACTCTTTTTCTTACTTTTCTTATTCACTTTTCTTAGAAATCTTATTTAACTTCTAGATACTTTCAATTACTAAACTGATAGACTCTTTTTCTTACTTTTCTTATTCACTTTTCTTAGAAATCTTATTTAATTTCTAGATACTTTCAATTACTAAACTGATAGCAATTTTTCTTACTTTTCTTATTCACTTTTCTTAGAAATCTTATTTAACTTCTGGATACTTTCAATTACTAAACTGATAGACTCTTTTTCTTACTTTTCTTATTCACTTTTCTTAGAAATCTTATTTAACTTCTGGATACTTTCAATTACTAAACTGATAGCAATTTTTCTTACTTTTCTTATTCACTTTTATTAGAAATTCTATTTAACTTCTTGATACTTTCAATTACTGATCTTCACACTCTTTTTCTTACTTTTCTTATTCACTTTTCTTAGAAATCTTATTTAACTTCTGGATACTTTCAATTACTAAACTGATAGACTCTTTTTCTTACTTTTCTTATTCACTTTTCTTAGAAATCTTATTTAACTTCTAGATACTTTCAATTACTAAACTGATAGACTCTTTTTCTTACTTTTCTTATTCACTTTTCTTAGAAATCTTATTTAACTTCTAGATACTTTCAATTACTAAACTGATAGACTCTTTTTCTTACTTTTCTTATTCACTTTTCTTAGAAATCTTATTTAATTTCTAGATACTTTCAATTACTAAACTGATAGCAATTTTTCTTACTTTTCTTATTCACTTTTCTTAGAAATCTTATTTAACTTCTGGATACTTTCAATTACTAAACTGATAGACTCTTTTTCTTACTTTTCTTATTCACTTTTCTTAGAAATCTTATTTAACTTCTAGATACTTTCAATTACTAAACTGATAGCAATTTTTCTTACTTTTCTTATTCACTTTTATTAGAAATTCTATTTAACTTCTTGATACTTTCAATTACTGATCTTCACACTCTTTTTCTTACTTTTCTTATTCACTTTTCTTAGAAATCTTATTTAACTTCTGGATACTTTCAATTACTAAACTGATAGACTCTTTTTCTTACTTTTCTTATTCACTTTTCTTAGAAATCTTATTTAACTTCTAGATACTTTCAATTACTAAACTGATAGACTCTTTTTCTTACTTTTCTTATTCACTTTTCTTAGAAATCTTATTTAACTTCTAGATACTTTCAATTACTAAACTGATAGACTCTTTTTCTTACTTTTCTTATTCACTTTTCTTAGAAATCTTATTTAACTTCTAGATACTTTCAATTACTAAACTGATAGACTCTTTTTCTTACTTTTCTTATTCACTTTTCTTAGAAATCTTATTTAATTTCTAGATACTTTCAATTACTAAACTGATAGCAATTTTTCTTACTTTTCTTATTCACTTTTCTTAGAAATCTTATTTAACTTCTGGATACTTTCAATTACTAAACTGATAGACTCTTTTTCTTACTTTTCTTATTCACTTTTCTTAGAAATCTTATTTAACTTCTAGATACTTTCAATTACTAAACTGATAGACTCTTTTTCTTACTTTTCTTATTCACTTTTCTTAGAAATCTTATTTAACTTCTAGATACTTTCAATTACTAAACTGATAGCAATTTTTCTTACTTTTCTTATTCACTATTCTTAGAAATCTTATTTAACTTCTGGATACTTTCAATTACTAAACTGATAGCAATTTTTCTTACTTTTCTTATTCACTTTTATTAGAAATTCTATTTAACTTCTTGATACTTTCAATTACTGATCTTCACACTCTTTTTCTTACTTTTCTTATTCACTTTTCTTAGAAATCTTATTTAACTTCTGGATACTTTCAATTACTAAACTGATAGCAATTTTTCTTACTTTTCTTATTCACTTTTATTAGAAATTCTATTTAACTTCTTGATACTTTCAATTACTGATCTTCACACTCTTTTTCTTACTTTTCTTATTCACTTTTCTTAGAAATCTTATTTAACTTCTGGATACTTTCAATTACTAAACTGATAGACTCTTTTTCTTACTTTTCTTATTCACTTTTCTTAGAAATCTTAATTAACTTATAGATACTTTCAATTACTGATCTTCACACTCTTTTTCTTACTTTTCTTATTCACTTTTCTTTGAAATCTTATTTAAATTCTAGATACTTTCAATTACTAAACTGATAGACTCTTTTTCTTGCTTTTCTTATTCACTTTTCTAAGAAATCTTATTTAACTTTTGGATACTTTCAATTACTGATCTTCACACTCTTTATCTTACTTTTCTTATTCACTTTTCTTAGAAATCTTATTTAACTTCTGGATACTTTCAATTACTAAACTGATAGACTCCTTTTCTTACTTTTCTTATTCACTTTTCTTAGAAATCTTATTTAACTTCTAGATACTTTCAAATACTGATCTTCACAATCTTTTTCTTACTTTTCTTATTCACTTTTCTTTGAAATCTTATTTAACTTCTAGATACTTTCAATTACTAAACTGATAGACTCTTTTTCTTGCTTTTCTTATTCACTATTCTTAGAAATCTTATTTAACTTTTGGATACTTTCAATTACTGATCTTCACACTCTTTATCTTACTTTTCTTATTCACTTTTCTTAGAAATCTTATTTAACTTCTAGATACTTTCAATTACTAAACTGATAGACTCTTTTTCTTACTTTTCTTATTCACTTTTCTTAGAAATCTTATTTAATTTCTAGATACTTTCAATTACTAAACTGATAGCAATTTTTCTTACTTTTCTTATTCACTTTTCTTAGAAATCTTATTTAACTTCTGGATACTTTCAATTACTAAACTGATAGACTCTTTTTCTTACTTTTCTTATTCACTTTTCTTAGAAATCTTATTTAACTTCTAGATACTTTCAATTACTAAACTGATAGACTCTTTTTCTTACTTTTCTTATTCACTTTTCTTAGAAATCTTATTTAACTTCTAGATACTTTCAATTACTAAACTGATAGCAATTTTTCTTACTTTTCTTATTCACTATTCTTAGAAATCTTATTTAACTTCTGGATACTTTCAATTACTAAACTGATAGCAATTTTTCTTACTTTTCTTATTCACTTTTATTAGAAATTCTATTTAACTTCTTGATACTTTCAATTACTGATCTTCACACTCTTTTTCTTACTTTTCTTATTCACTTTTCTTAGAAATCTTATTTAACTTCTGGATACTTTCAATTACTAAACTGATAGCAATTTTTCTTACTTTTCTTATTCACTTTTATTAGAAATTCTATTTAACTTCTTGATACTTTCAATTACTGATCTTCACACTCTTTTTCTTACTTTTCTTATTCACTTTTCTTAGAAATCTTATTTAACTTCTGGATACTTTCAATTACTAAACTGATAGACTCTTTTTCTTACTTTTCTTATTCACTTTTCTTAGAAATCTTAATTAACTTATAGATACTTTCAATTACTGATCTTCACACTCTTTTTCTTACTTTTCTTATTCACTTTTCTTTGAAATCTTATTTAAATTCTAGATACTTTCAATTACTAAACTGATAGACTCTTTTTCTTGCTTTTCTTATTCACTTTTCTAAGAAATCTTATTTAACTTTTGGATACTTTCAATTACTGATCTTCACACTCTTTATCTTACTTTTCTTATTCACTTTTCTTAGAAATCTTATTTAACTTCTGGATACTTTCAATTACTAAACTGATAGACTCCTTTTCTTACTTTTCTTATTCACTTTTCTTAGAAATCTTATTTAACTTCTAGATACTTTCAAATACTGATCTTCACAATCTTTTTCTTACTTTTCTTATTCACTTTTCTTTGAAATCTTATTTAACTTCTAGATACTTTCAATTACTAAACTGATAGACTCTTTTTCTTGCTTTTCTTATTCACTATTCTTAGAAATCTTATTTAACTTTTGGATACTTTCAATTACTGATCTTCACACTCTTTATCTTACTTTTCTTATTCACTTTTCTTAGAAATCTTATTTAACTTCTAGATACTTTCAATTACTAAACTGATAGACTCTTTTTCTTACTTTTCTTATTCACTTTTCTTAGAAATCTTATTTAAATTCTAGATACTTTCAATTACTGATCTTCACAATCTTTTTCTTACTTTTCTTATTCACTTTTCTTTGAAATCTTATTTAACTTCTAGATACTTTCAATTACTAAACTGATAGACTCTTTTTCTTACTTTTCTTATTCACTTTTCTTAGAAATCTTATTTAACTTCTAGATACTTTCAATTACTAAACTGATAGACTCTTTTTCTTACTTTTCTTATTCACTTTTCTTAGAAATCTTATTTAACTTCTAGATACTTTCAATTACTAAACTGATAGCAATTTTTCTTACTTTTCTTATTCACTTTTATTAGAAATTCTATTTAACTTCTTGATACTTTCAATTACTGATCTTCACACTCTTTTTCTTACTTTTCTTATTCACTTTTCTTAGAAATCTTATTTAACTTCTGGATACTTTCAATTACTAAACTGATAGACTCTTTTTCTTACTTTTCTTATTCACTTTTCTTAGAAATCTTATTTAACTTCTAGATACTTTCAATTACTAAACTGATAGACTCTTTTTCTTACTTTTCTTATTCACTATTCTTAGAAATCTTATTTAACTTTTGGATACTTTCAATTACTGATCTTCACACTCTTTATCTTACTTTTCTTATTCACTTTTCTTAGAAATCTTATTTAACTTCTAGATACTTTCAATTACTAAACTGATAGACTCCTTTTCTTGCTTTTCTTATTCACTATTCTTAGAAATCTTAATTAACTTCTAGATACTTTCAATTACTGATCTTCACACTCTTTTTCTTACTTTTCTTATTCACTTTTCTTAGAAATCTTATTTAACTTCTGGATACTTTCAATTACTAAACTGATAGCAAATTTTCTTACTTTTCTTATTCACTTTTATTAGAAATTCTATTTAACTTCTTGATACTTTCAATTACTGATCTTCACACTCTTTTTCTTACTTTTCTTATTCACTTTTCTTAGAAATCTTATTTAACTTCTGGATACTTTCAATTACTAAACTGATAGCAATTTTTCTTACTTTTCTTATTCACTTTTATTAGAAATTCTATTTAACTTCTTGATACTTTCAATTACTGATCTTCACACTCTTTTTCTTACTTTTCTTATTCACTTTTCTTAGAAATCTTATTTAACTTCTAGATACTTTCAATTACTAAACTGATAGACTCTTTTTCTTACTTTTCTTATTCACTTTTCTTAGAAATCTTAATTAACTTCTAGATACTTTCAATTACTGATCTTCACACTCTTTTTCTTACTTTTCTTATTCACTTTTCTTTGAAATCTTATTTAACTTCTAGATACTTTCAATTACTAAACTGATAGACTCTTTTTCTTGCTTTTCTTATTCACTATTCTTAGAAATCTTATTTAACTTTTGGATACTTTCAATTACTAAACTGATAGACTCTTTTTCTTACTTTTCTTATTCACTTTTCTTAGAAATCTTATTTAACTTCTAGATACTTTCAATTACTAAACTGATAGACTCCTTTTCTTACTTTTCTTATTCACTTTTCTTAGAAATCTTAATTAACTTCTAGATACTTTCAATTACTGATCTTCACAATCTTTTTCTTACTTTTCTTATTCACTTTTCTTTGAAATCTTATTTAACTTCTAGATACTTTCAATTACTAAACTGATAGACTCTTTTTCTTACTTTTCTTATTCACTTTTCTTAGAAATCTTATTTAATTTCTAGATACTTTCAATTACTGATCTTCACACTCTTTTTCTTACTTTTCTTATTCACTTTTCTTAGAAATCTTATTTAACTTCTGGATACTTTCAATTACTAAACTGATAGACTCTTTTTCTTACTTTTCTTATTCACTTTTCTTAGAAATCTTATTTAATTTCTAGATACTTTCAATTACTGATCTTCACACTCTTTTTCTTACTTTTCTTATTCACTTTTCTTAGAAATCTTATTTAACTTCTGGATACTTTCAATTACTAAACTGATAGACTCTTTTTCTTACTTTTCTTATTCACTTTTCTTAGAAATCTTATTTAACTTCTAGATACTTTCAATTACTAAACTGATAGACTCTTTTTCTTACTTTTCTTATTCACTTTTCTTAGAAATCTTATTTAACTTCTGGATACTTTCAATTACTAAACTGATAGACTCTTTTTCTTACTTTTCTTATTCACTTTTCTTAGAAATCTTATTTAACTTCTAGATACTTTCAATTACTAAACTGATAGACTCTTTTTCTTACTTTTCTTATTCACTTTTCTTAGAAATCTTATTTAATTTCTAGATACTTTCAATTACTAAACTGATAGCAATTTTTCTTACTTTTCTTATTCACTTTTATTAGAAATCTTATTTAACTTCTGGATACTTTCAATTACTAAACTGATAGACTCTTTTTCTTACTTTTCTTATTCACTTTTCTTAGAAATCTTATTTAACTTCTAGATACTTTCAATTACTAAACTGATAGCAATTTTTCTTGCTTTTCTTATTCACTTTTATTAGAAATTCTATTTAACTTCTAGATACTTTCAATTACTGATCTTCACACTCTTTTTCTTACTTTTCTTATTCACTTTTCTTAGAAATCTTATTTAACTTCTAGATACTTTCAATTACTAAACTGATAGACTCTTTTTCTTACTTTTCTTATTCACTTTTCTTAGAAATCTTAATTAACTTCTAGATACTTTCAATTACTGATCTTCACACTCTTTTTCTTACTTTTCTTATTCACTTTTCTTTGAAATCTTATTTAACTTCTAGATACTTTCAATTACTAAACTGATAGACTCTTTTTCTTGCTTTTCTTATTCACTATTCTTAGAAATCTTATTTAACTTTTGGATACTTTCAATTACTGATCTTCACACTCTTTATCTTACTTTTCTTATTCACTTTTCTTAGAAATCTTATTTAACTTCTAGATACTTTCAATTACTAAACTGATAGACTCCTTTTCTTACTTTTCTTATTCACTTTTCTTAGAAATCTTAATTAACTTCTAGATACTTTCAATTACTGATCTTCACAATCTTTTTCTTACTTTTCTTATTCACTTTTCTTTGAAATCTTATTTAACTTCTAGATACTTTCAATTACTAAACTGATAGACTCTTTTTCTTACTTTTCTTATTCACTTTTCTTAGAAATCTTATTTAACTTCTAGATACTTTCAATTACTAAACTGATAGACTCTTTTTCTTACTTTTCTTATTCACTTTTCTTAGAAATCTTATTTAACTTCTAGATACTTTCAATTACTAAACTGATAGACTCTTTTTCTTACTTTTCTTATTCACTTTTCTTAGAAATCTTATTTAATTTCTAGATACTTTCAATTACTGATCTTCACACTCTTTTTCTTACTTTTCTTATTCACTTTTCTTAGAAATCTTATTTAACTTCTGGATACTTTCAATTACTAAACTGATAGACTCTTTTTCTTACTTTTCTTATTCACTTTTCTTAGAAATCTTATTTAACTTCTAGATACTTTCAATTACTAAACTGATAGACTCTTTTTCTTACTTTTCTTATTCACTTTTCTTAGAAATCTTATTTAACTTCTGGATACTTTCAATTACTAAACTGATAGACTCTTTTTCTTACTTTTCTTATTCACTTTTCTTAGAAATCTTATTTAACTTCTAGATACTTTCAATTACTAAACTGATAGACTCTTTTTCTTACTTTTCTTATTCACTTTTCTTAGAAATCTTATTTAATTTCTAGATACTTTCAATTACTAAACTGATAGCAATTTTTCTTACTTTTCTTATTCACTTTTATTAGAAATCTTATTTAACTTCTGGATACTTTCAATTACTAAACTGATAGACTCTTTTTCTTACTTTTCTTATTCACTTTTCTTAGAAATCTTATTTAACTTCTAGATACTTTCAATTACTAAACTGATAGCAATTTTTCTTACTTTTCTTATTCACTTTTATTAGAAATTCTATTTAACTTCTAGATACTTTCAATTACTGATCTTCACACTCTTTTTCTTACTTTTCTTATTCACTTTTCTTAGAAATCTTATTTAACTTCTAGATACTTTCAATTACTAAACTGATAGACTCTTTTTCTTACTTTTCTTATTCACTTTTCTTAGAAATCTTAATTAACTTCTAGATACTTTCAATTACTAAACTGATAGCAATTTTTCTTACTTTTCTTATTAACTTTTATTAGAAATTCTATTTAACTTCTTGATACTTTCAATTACTGATCTTCACACTCTTTTTCTTACTTTTCTTATTCACTTTTCTTAGAAATCTTATTTAACTTCTAGATACTTTCAATTACTAAACTGATAGACTCTTTTTCTTACTTTTCTTATTCACTTTTCTTAGAAATCTTATTTAATTTCTAGATACTTTCAATTACTAAACTGATAGCAATTTTTCTTACTTTTCTTATTCACTTTTCTTAGAAATCTTATTTAACTTCTGGATACTTTCAATTACTAAACTGATGGCAATTTTTCTTGCTTTTCTTATTCACTATTCTTAGAAATCTTATTTAACTTCTAGATACTTTCAATTACTGATCTTCACACTCTTTTTCTTACTTTTCTTATTCACTATTCTTAGAAATCTTATTTAACTTCTGGATACTTTCAATTACTAAACTGATAGACTCTTTTTCTTACTTTTCTTATTCACTTTTATTAGAAATTCTATTTAACTTCTTGATACTTTCAATTACTGATCTTCACACTCTTTTTCTTACTTTTCTTATTCACTTTTCTTAGAAATCTTATTTAACTTCTGGATACTTTCAATTACTAAACTGATGGCAATTTTTCTTGCTTTTCTTATTCACTATTCTTAGAAATCTTATTTAACTTCTAGATACTTTCAATTACTGATCTTCACACTCTTTTTCTTACTTTTCTTATTGACTTTTCTTAGAAATCTTATTTAACTTCTGGATACTTTCAATTACTAAACTGATAGCAATTTTTCTTACTTTTCTTATTCACTTTTATTAGAAATTCTATTTAATTTCTTGATACTTTCAATTACTGATCTTCACACTCTTTTTCTTACTTTTCTTATTCACTTTTCTTAGAAATCTTATTTAACTTCTAGATACTTTCAATTACTAAACTGATAGACTCTTTTTCTTACTTTTCTTATTCACTATTCTTAGAAATCTTATTTAACTTCTGGATACTTTCAATTACTAAACTGATAGCAATTTTTCTTACTTTTCTTATTCACTTTTATTAGAAATTCTATTTAACTTCTTGATACTTTCAATTACTGATCTTCACACTCTTTTTCTTACTTTTCTTATTCACTTTTCTTAGAAATCTTATTTAACTTCTGGATACTTTCAATTACTAAACTGATAGACTCTTTTTCTTACTTTTCTTATTCACTTTTCTTAGAAATCTTAATTAACTTCTAGATACTTTCAATTACTGATCTTCACACTCTTTTTCTTACTTTTCTTATTCACTTTTCTTTGAAATCTTATTTAACTTCTAGATACTTTCAATTACTAAACTGATAGACTCTTTTTCTTACTTTTCTTATTCACTATTCTTAGAAATCTTATTTAACTTTTGGATACTTTCAATTACTGATCTTCACACTCTTTTTCTTACTTTTCTTATTCACTTTTCTTTGAAATCTTATTTAACTTCTAGATACTTTCAATTACTAAACTGATAGACTCCTTTTCTTACTTTTCTTATTCACTTTTCTTAGAAATCTTAATTAACTTCTAGATACTTTCAATTACTGATCTTCACACTCTTTTTCTTACTTTTCTTATTCACTTTTCTTTGAAATCTTATTTAACTTCTAGATACTTTCAATTACTAAACTGATAGACTCTTTTTCTTACTTTTCTTATTCACTTTTCTTAGAAATCTTATTTAACTTCTAGATACTTTCAATTACTAAACTGATAGACTCTTTTTCTTACTTTTCTTATTCACTTTTCTTAGAAATCTTATTTAACTTCTAGATACTTTCAATTACTAAACTGATAGCAATTTTTCTTACTTTTCTTATTCACTTTTATTAGAAATTCTATTTAACTTCTTGATACTTTCAATTACTGATCTTCACACTCTTTTTCTTACTTTTCTTATTCACTTTTCTTAGAAATCTTATTTAACTTCTGGATACTTTCAATTACTAAACTGATAGACTCTTTTTCTTACTTTTCTTATTCACTTTTCTTAGAAATCTTATTTAACTTCTAGATACTTTCAATTACTAAACTGATAGACTCTTTTTCTTACTTTTCTTATTCACTTTTCTTAGAAATCTTATTTAACTTCTAGATACTTTCAATTACTAAACTGATAGACTCTTTTTCTTACTTTTCTTATTCACTTTTCTTAGAAATCTTATTTAACTTCTAGATACTTTCAATTACTAAACTGATAGACTCTTTTTCTTACTTTTCTTATTCACTTTTCTTAGAAATCTTATTTTACTTCTAGATACTTTCAATTACTAAACTGATAGACTCTTTTTCTTACTTTTCTTATTCACTTTTCTTAGAAATCTTATTTAACTTCTGGATACTTTCAATTACTAAACTGATAGACTCTTTTTCTTACTTTTCTTATTCACTTTTCTTAGAAATCTTATTTAACTTCTAGATACTTTCAATTACTAAACTGATAGCAATTTTTCTTGCTTTTCTTATTCACTATTCTTAGAAATCTTATTTAACTTCTGGATACTTTCAATTACTAAACTGATAGCAATTTTTGTTACTTTTCTTATTCACTTTTCTTAGAAATCTTATTTAACTTCTAGATACTTTCAATTACTAAACTGATAGACTCTTTTTCTTGCTTTTCTTATTCACTATTCTTAGAAATCTTATTTAACTTCTAGATACTTTCAATTACTGATCTTCACACTCTTTATCTTACTTTTCTTATTCACTTTTCTTAGAAATCTTATTTAACTTCTAGATACTTTCAATTACTAAACTGATAGACTCCTTTTCTTACTTTTCTTATTCACTTTTCTTAGAAATCTTAATTAACTTCTAGATACTTTCAATTACTGATCTTCACACTCTTTTTCTTACTTTTCTTATTCACTTTTCTTTGAAATCTTATTTTACTTCTGGATACTTTCAATTACTAAACTGATAGACTCTTTTTCTTACTTTTCTTATTCACTTTTATTAGAAATCTTATTTAACTTCTGGATACTTTCAATTACTAAACTGATAGACTCTTTTTCTTACTTTTCTTATTCACTTTTCTTAGAAATCTTATTTAACTTCTAGATACTTTCAATTACTAAACTGATAGACTCTTTTTCTTACTTTTCTTATTCACTTTTATTAGAAATCTTATTTAACTTCTAGATACTTTCAATTACTAAACTGATAGACTCTTTTTCTTACTTTTCTTATTCACTTTTCTTAGAAATCTTATTTAACTTCTAGATACTTTCAATTACTAAACTGATAGACTCTTTTTCTTACTTTTCTTATTCACTTTTCTTAGAAATCTTATTTAACTTCTAGATACTTTCAATTACTGATCTTCACACTCTTTTTCTTACTTTTCTTATTCACTTTTCTTAGAAATCTTATTTAACTTCTAGATACTTTCAATTACTAAACTGATAGACTCTTTTTCTTACTTTTCTTATTCACTTTTCTTAGAAATCTTATTTAACTTCTAGATACTTTCAATTACTAAACTGATAGCAATTTTTCTTACTTTTCTTATTCACTTTTATTAGAAATTCTATTTAACTTCTTGATACTTTCAATTACTGATCTTCACACTCTTTTTCTTACTTTTCTTATTCACTTTTCTTAGAAATCTTATTTAACTTCTAGATACTTTCAATTACTAAACTGATAGACTCTTTTTCTTACTTTTCTTATTCACTTTTCTTAGAAATCTTATTTAACTTCTAGATACTTTCAATTACTAAACTGATAGACTCCTTTTCTTACTTTTCTTATTCACTTTTCTTAGAAATCTTATTTAACTTCTAGATACTTTCAATTACTAAACTGATAGACTCTTTTTCTTACTTTTCTTATTCACTTTTCTGAGAAATCTTATTTAAATTCTAGATACTTTCAATTACTAAACTGATAGCAATTTTTCTTACTTTTCTTATTCACTTTTCTTAGAAATCTTATTTAACTTCTAGATACTTTCAATTACTAAACTGATAGACTCTTTTTCTTACTTTTCTTATTCACTTTTCTTAGAAATCTTATTTAACTTCTAGATACTTTCAATTACTAAACTGATAGACTCTTTTTCTTACTTTTCTTATTCACTTTTCTTAGAAATCTTATTTAACTTCTAGATACTTTCAATTACTAAACTGATAGCAATTTTTCTTACTTTTCTTATTCACTTTTATTAGAAATTCTATTTAACTTCTTGATACTTTTAATTACTGATCTTCACACTCTTTTTCTTACTTTTCTTATTCACTTTTCTTAGAAATCTTATTTAACTTCTGGATACTTTCAATTACTAAACTGATAGCAATTTTTCTTACTTTTCTTATTCACTTTTCTTAGAAATCTTATTTAACTTCTAGATACTTTCAATTACTAAACTGATAGACTCTTTTTCTTACTTTTCTTATTCACTTTTCTTAGAAATCTTATTTAACTTCTAGATACTTTCAATTACTAAACTGATAGACTCTTTTTCTTACTTTTCTTATTCACTTTTCTTAGAAATCTTATTTAACTTCTGGATACTTTCAATTACTAAACTGATAGACTCTTTTTCTTACTTTTCTTATTCACTTTTCTTAGAAATCTTATTTAACTTCTAGATACTTTCAATTACTAAACTGATAGCAATTTTTCTTGCTTTTCTTATTCACTATTCTTAGAAATCTTATTTAACTTCTGGATACTTTCAATTACTAAACTGATAGCAATTTTTGTTACTTTTCTTATTCACTTTTCTTAGAAATCTTATTTAACTTCTAGATACTTTCAATTACTAAACTGATAGACTCTTTTTCTTGCTTTTCTTATTCACTATTCTTAGAAATCTTATTTAACTTCTAGATACTTTCAATTACTGATCTTCACACTCTTTATCTTACTTTTCTTATTCACTTTTCTTAGAAATCTTATTTAACTTCTAGATACTTTCAATTACTAAACTGATAGACTCCTTTTCTTACTTTTCTTATTCACTTTTCTTAGAAATCTTAATTAACTTCTAGATACTTTCAATTACTGATCTTCACACTCTTTTTCTTACTTTTCTTATTCACTTTTCTTTGAAATCTTATTTTACTTCTGGATACTTTCAATTACTAAACTGATAGACTCTTTTTCTTACTTTTCTTATTCACTTTTATTAGAAATCTTATTTAACTTCTGGATACTTTCAATTACTAAACTGATAGACTCTTTTTCTTACTTTTCTTATTCACTTTTCTTAGAAATCTTATTTAACTTCTGGATACTTTCAATTACTAAACTGATAGACTCTTTTTCTTACTTTTCTTATTCACTTTTCTTAGAAATCTTATTTAACTTCTAGATACTTTCAATTACTAAACTGATAGACTCTTTTTCTTACTTTTCTTATTCACTTTTCTTAGAAATCTTATTTAACTTCTAGATACTTTCAATTACTAAACTGATAGACTCTTTTTCTTACTTTTCTTATTCACTTTTCTTAGAAATCTTATTTAACTTCTAGATACTTTCAATTACTGATCTTCACACTCTTTTTCTTACTTTTCTTATTCACTTTTCTTAGAAATCTTATTTAACTTCTAGATACTTTCAATTACTAAACTGATAGACTCTTTTTCTTACTTTTCTTATTCACTTTTCTTAGAAATCTTATTTAACTTCTAGATACTTTCAATTACTAAACTGATAGCAATTTTTCTTACTTTTCTTATTCACTTTTATTAGAAATTCTATTTAACTTCTTGATACTTTCAATTACTGATCTTCACACTCTTTTTCTTACTTTTCTTATTCACTTTTCTTAGAAATCTTATTTAACTTCTAGATACTTTCAATTACTAAACTGATAGACTCTTTTTCTTACTTTTCTTATTCACTTTTCTTAGAAATCTTATTTAACTTCTAGATACTTTCAATTACTAAACTGATAGACTCCTTTTCTTACTTTTCTTATTCACTTTTCTTAGAAATCTTATTTAACTTCTAGATACTTTCAATTACTAAACTGATAGACTCTTTTTCTTACTTTTCTTATTCACTTTTCTTAGAAATCTTATTTAAATTCTAGATACTTTCAATTACTAAACTGATAGCAATTTTTCTTACTTTTCTTATTCACTTTTCTTAGAAATCTTATTTAACTTCTAGATACTTTCAATTACTAAACTGATAGACTCTTTTTCTTACTTTTCTTATTCACTTTTCTTAGAAATCTTATTTAACTTCTAGATACTTTCAATTACTAAACTGATAGACTCTTTTTCTTACTTTTCTTATTCACTTTTCTTAGAAATCTTATTTAACTTCTAGATACTTTCAATTACTAAACTGATAGCAATTTTTCTTACTTTTCTTATTCACTTTTATTAGAAATTCTATTTAACTTCTTGATACTTTTAATTACTGATCTTCACACTCTTTTTCTTACTTTTCTTATTCACTTTTCTTAGAAATCTTATTTAACTTCTGGATACTTTCAATTACTAAACTGATAGCAATTTTTCTTACTTTTCTTATTCACTTTTCTTAGAAATCTTATTTAACTTCTAGATACTTTCAATTACTAAACTGATAGACTCTTTTTCTTACTTTTCTTATTCACTTTTCTTAGAAATCTTATTTAACTTCTAGATACTTTCAATTACTAAACTGATAGACTCTTTTTCTT
>CAMPDV010006306.1:0-26462 GCA_946699065.1 Loxodes magnus | reverse complement strand
ATAACTGATTGCAAGACTCTTTTTTCTTACTTTTCTTCTTCACTTTTCATGCAAATATAATCAAAAATATCTCTTCTAGTTTAACTTTACATAACTGATTGCAAGACTCTTTTTCTTACTTTTCTTCTTCACTTAAAATGCAAATATAATCAAAAATATCTCTTCTAGTATAACTTTACATAACTGATTGCAAGACTCTTTTTCTTACTTTTCTTCTTCACTTTTCATGCAAATATAATCAAAAATATCTCTTCTAGTATAACTTTACATAACTGATTGCAAGACTCTTTTTCTTACTTTTCTTCTTCACTTAAAATGCAAATATAATCAAAAATATCTCTTCTAGTTTAACTTTACATAACTGATTGCAAGACTCTTTTTCTTACTTTTCTTCTTCACTTAAAATGCAAATATAATCAAAAATATCTCTTCTAGTTTAACTTTACATAACTGATTGCAAGACTCTTTTTCTTACTTTTCTTCTTCACTTTTCATGCAAATATAATCAAAAATATCTCTTCTAGTTTAACTTTACATAACTGATTGCAAGACTCTTTTTCTTACTTTTCTTCTTCACTTTTCATGCAAATATAATCAAAAATATCTCTTCTAGTTTAACTTTACATAACTGATTGCAAGACTCTTTTTCTTACTTTTCTTCTTCACTTAAAATGCAAATATAATCAAAAATATCTCTTCTAGTATAACTTTACATAACTGATTGCAAGACTCTTTTTCTTACTTTTCTTCTTCACTTTTCATGCAAATATAATCAAAAATATCTCTTCTAGTTTAACTTTACATAACTGATTGCAAGACTCTTTTTCTTACTTTTCTTCTTCACTTTTCATGCAAATATAATCAAAAATATCTCTTCTAGTATAACTTTACATAACTGATTGCAAGACTCTTTTTCTTACTTTTCTTCTTCACTTTTCATGCAAATATAATCAAAAATATCTCTTCTAGTATAACTTTACATAACTGATTGCAAGACTCTTTTTCTTACTTTTCTTCTTCACTTTTCATGCAAATATAATCAAAAATATCTCTTCTAGTATAACTTTACATAACTGATTGCAAGACTCTTTTTCTTACTTTTCTTCTTCACTTTTCATGCAAATATAATCAAAAATATCTCTTCTAGTTTAACTTTACATAACTGATTGCAAGACTCTTTTTCTTACTTTTCTTCTTCACTTAAAATGCAAATATAATCAAAAATATCTCTTCTAGTTTAACTTTACATAACTGATTGCAAGACTCTTTTTCTTACTTTTCTTCTTCACTTTTCATGCAAATATAATCAAAAAATATCTCTTCTAGTTTAACTTTACATAACTGATTGCAAGACTCTTTTTCTTACTTTTCTTCTTCACTTTTCATGCAAATATAATCAAAAATATCTCTTCTAGTTTAACTTTACATAACTGATTGCAAGACTCTTTTTCTTACTTTTCTTCTTCACTTTTCATGCAAATATAATCAAAAATATCTCTTCTAGTTTAACTTTACATAACTGATTGCAAGACTCTTTTTCTTACTTTTCTTCTTCACTTAAAATGCAAATATAATCAAAAATATCTCTTCTAGTTTAACTTTACATAACTGATTGCAAGACTCTTTTTCTTACTTTTCTTCTTCACTTTTCATGCAAATATAATCAAAAATATCTCTTCTAGTTTAACTTTACATAACTGATTGCAAGACTCTTTTTCTTACTTTTCTTCTTCACTTAAAATGCAAATATAATCAAAAATATCTCTTCTAGTATAACTTTACATAACTGATTGCAAGACTCTTTTTCTTACTTTTCTTCTTCACTTTTCATGCAAATATAATCAAAAATATCTCTTCTAGTATAACTTTACATAACTGATTGCAAGACTCTTTTTCTTACTTTTCTTCTTCACTTTTCATGCAAATATAATCAAAAATATCTCTTCTAGTATAACTTTACATAACTGATTGCAAGACTCTTTTTCTTACTTTTCTTCTTCACTTTTCATGCAAATATAATCAAAATATCTCTTCTAGTTTAACTTTACATAACTGATTGCAAGACTCTTTTTCTTACTTTTCTTCTTCACTTTTCATGCAAATATAATCAAAAATATCTCTTCTAGTTTAACTTTACATAACTGATTGCAAGACTCTTTTTCTTACTTTTCTTCTTCACTTAAAATGCAAATATAATCAAAAATATCTCTTCTAGTTTAACTTTACATAACTGATTGCAAGACTCTTTTTCTTACTTTTCTTCTTCACTTAAAATGCAAATATAATCAAAAATATCTCTTCTAGTTTAACTTTACATAACTGATTGCAAGACTCTTTTTCTTACTTTTCTTCTTCACTTTTCATGCAAATATAATCAAAAATATCTCTTCTAGTTTAACTTTACATAACTGATTGCAAGACTCTTTTTCTTACTTTTCTTCTTCACTTAAAATGCAAATATAATCAAAAAATATCTCTTCTAGTATAACTTTACATAACTGATTGCAAGACTCTTTTCTTACTTTTCTTCTTCACTTTTCATGCAAATATAATCAAAAATATCTCTTCTAGTTTAACTTTACATAACTGATTGCAAGACTCTTTTTCTTACTTTTCTTCTTCACTTTTCATGCAAATATAATCAAAAATATCTCTTCTAGTTTAACTTTACATAACTGATTGCAAGACTCTTTTTCTTACTTTTCTTCTTCACTTTTCATGCAAATATAATCAAAAATATCTCTTCTAGTTTAACTTTACATAACTGATTGCAAGACTCTTTTCTTACTTTTCTTCTTCACTTTTCATGCAAATATAATCAAAAATATCTCTTCTAGTATAACTTACATAACTGATTGCAAGACTCTTTTTCTTACTTTTCTTCTTCACTTAAAATGCAAATATAATCAAAAATATCTCTTCTAGTATAACTTTACATAACTGATTGCAAGACTCTTTTTCTTACTTTTCTTCTTCACTTTTCATGCAAATATAATCAAAAATATCTCTTCTAGTTTAACTTTACATAACTGATTGCAAGACTCTTTTTCTTACTTTTCTTCTTCACTTAAAATGCAAATATAATCAAAAATATCTCTTCTAGTTTAACTTTACATAACTGATTGCAAGACTCTTTTTCTTACTTTTCTTCTTCACTTCTCATGCAAATATAATCAAAAATATCTCTTCTAGTATAACTTTACATAACTGATTGCAAGACTCTTTTTCTTACTTTTCTTCTTCACTTTTCATGCAAATATAATCAAAAATATCTCTTCTAGTTTAACTTTACATAACTGATTGCAAGACTCTTTTTCTTACTTTTCTTCTTCACTTTTCATGCAAATATAATCAAAAATATCTCTTCTAGTTTAACTTTACATAACTGATTGCAAGACTCTTTTTCTTACTTTTCTTCTTCACTTTTCATGCAAATATAATCAAAAATATCTTTTCTAGTTTAACTTTACATAACTGATTGCAAGACTCTTTTTCTTACTTTTCTTCTTCACTTTTCATGCAAATATAATCAAAAATATCTCTTCTAGTTTAACTTTACATAACTGATTGCAAGACTCTTTTTCTTACTTTTCTTCTTCACTTAAAATGCAAATATAATCAAAATATCTCTTCTAGTTTAACTTTACATAACTGATTGCAAGACTCTTTTTCTTACTTTTCTTCTTCACTTAAAATGCAAATATAATCAAAAATATCTCTTCTAGTTTAACTTTACATAACTGATTGCAAGACTCTTTTTCTTACTTTTCTTCTTCACTTTTCATGCAAATATAATCAAAAATATCTCTTCTAGTTTAACTTTACATAACTGATTGCAAGACTCTTTTTCTTACTTTTCTTCTTCACTTAAAATGCAAATATAATCAAAAATATCTCTTCTAGTATAACTTTACATAACTGATTGCAAGACTCTTTTTCTTACTTTTCTTCTTCACTTTTCATGCAAATATAATCAAAAATATCTCTTCTAGTATAACTTTACATAACTGATTGCAAGACTCTTTTCTTACTTTTCTTCTTCACTTAAAATGCAAATATAATCAAAAATATCTCTTCTAGTTTAACTTTACATAACTGATTGCAAGACTCTTTTTCTTACTTTTCTTCTTCACTTAAAATGCAAATATAATCAAAAATATCTCTTCTAGTTTAACTTTACATAACTGATTGCAAGACTCTTTTTCTTACTTTTCTTCTTCACTTTTCATGCAAATATAATCAAAAATATCTCTTCTAGTTTAACTTTACATAACTGATTGCAAGACTCTTTTTCTTACTTTTCTTCTTCACTTTTCATGCAAATATAATCAAAAATATCTCTTCTAGTTTAACTTTACATAACTGATTGCAAGACTCTTTTTCTTACTTTTCTTCTTCACTTAAAATGCAAATATAATCAAAAATATCTCTTCTAGTATAACTTTACATAACTGATTGCAAGACTCTTTTTCTTACTTTTCTTCTTCACTTTTCATGCAAATATAATCAAAAATATCTCTTCTAGTATAACTTTACATAACTGATTGCAAGACTCTTTTTCTTACTTTTCTTCTTCACTTTTCATGCAAATATAATCAAAAATATCTCTTCTAGTTTAACTTTACATAACTGATTGCAAGACTCTTTTTCTTACTTTTCTTCTTCACTTTTCATGCAAATATAATCAAAATATCTCTTCTAGTATAACTTTACATAACTGATTGCAAGACTCTTTTTCTTACTTTTCTTCTTCACTTAAAATGCAAATATAATCAAAAATATCTCTTCTAGTATAACTTTACATAACTGATTGCAAGACTCTTTTTCTTACTTTTCTTCTTCACTTTTCATGCAAATATAATCAAAAATATCTCTTCTAGTTTAACTTTACATAACTGATTGCAAGACTCTTTTTCTTACTTTTCTTCTTCACTTTTCATGCAAATATAATCAAAAATATCTCTTCTAGTTTAACTTTACATAACTGATTGCAAGACTCTTTTTCTTACTTTTCTTCTTCACTTTTCATGCAAATATAATCAAAAATATCTCTTCTAGTATAACTTTACATAACTGATTGCAAGACTCTTTTTCTTACTTTTCTTCTTCACTTTTCATGCAAATATAATCAAAAATATCTCTTCTAGTATAACTTTACATAACTGATTGCAAGACTCTTTTTCTTACTTTTCTTCTTCACTTTTCATGCAAATATAATCAAAAATATCTCTTCTAGTTTAACTTTACATAACTGATTGCAAGACTCTTTTTCTTACTTTTCTTCTTCACTTTTCATGCAATATAATCAAAAATATCTCTTCTAGTATAACTTTACATAACTGATTGCAAGACTCTTTTTCTTACTTTTCTTCTTCACTTTTCATGCAAATATAATCAAAAATATCTCTTCTAGTTTAACTTTACATAACTGATTGCAAGACTCTTTTTCTTACTTTTCTTCTTCACTTAAAATGCAAATATAATCAAAAATATCTCTTCTAGTATAACTTTACATAACTGATTGCAAGACTCTTTTTCTTACTTTTCTTCTTCACTTAAAATGCAAATATAATCAAAAATATCTCTTCTAGTTTAACTTTACATAACTGATTGCAAGACTCTTTTTCTTACTTTTCTTCTTCACTTAAAATGCAAATATAATCAAAAATATCTCTTCTAGTATAACTTTACATAACTGATTGCAAGACTCTTTTTCTTACTTTTCTTCTTCACTTAAAATGCAAATATAATCAAAAATATCTCTTCTAGTTTAACTTTACATAACTGATTGCAAGACTCTTTTTCTTACTTTTCTTCTTCACTTTTCATGCAAATATAATCAAAAATATCTCTTCTAGTATAACTTTACATAACTGATTGCAAGACTCTTTTTCTTACTTTTCTTCTTCACTTAAAATGCAAATATAATCAAAATATCTCTTCTAGTTTAACTTTACATAACTGATTGCAAGACTCTTTTTCTTACTTTTCTTCTTCACTTTTCATGCAAATATAATCAAAAATATCTCTTCTAGTTTAACTTTACATAACTGATTGCAAGACTCTTTTTCTTACTTTTCTTCTTCACTTAAAATGCAAATATAATCAAAAATATCTCTTCTAGTATAACTTTACATAACTGATTGCAAGACTCTTTTTCTTACTTTTCTTCTTCACTTAAAATGCAAATATAATCAAAAATATCTCTTCTAGTTTAACTTTACATAACTGATTGCAAGACTCTTTTTCTTACTTTTCTTCTTCACTTTTCATGCAAATATAATCAAAAATATCTCTTCTAGTATAACTTTACATAACTGATTGCAAGACTCTTTTCTTACTTTTCTTCTTCACTTTTCATGCAAATATAATCAAAAATATCTCTTCTAGTTTAACTTTACATAACTGATTGCAAGACTCTTTTTCTTACTTTTCTTCTTCACTTTTCATGCAAAATATAATCAAAAATATCTCTTCTAGTTTAACTTTACATAACTGATTGCAAGACTCTTTTTCTTACTTTTCTTCTTCACTTAAAATGCAAATATAATCAAAAATATCTCTTCTAGTTAACTTTACATAACTGATTGCAAGACTCTTTTTCTTACTTTTCTTCTTCACTTTTCATGCAAATATAATCAAAAATATCTCTTCTAGTTTAACTTTACATAACTGATTGCAAGACTCTTTTTCTTACTTTTCTTCTTCACTTAAAATGCAAATATAATCAAAAATATCTCTTCTAGTTTAACTTTACATAACTGATTGCAAGACTCTTTTTCTTAATTTTCTTCTTCACTTTTCATGCAAATATAATCAAAAATATCTCTTCTAGTTTAACTTTACATAACTGATTGCAAGACTCTTTTTCTTACTTTTCTTCTTCACTTTTCATGCAAATATAATCAAAAATATCTCTTCTAGTATAACTTTACATAACTGATTGCAAGACTCTTTTTCTTACTTTTCTTCTTCACTTTTCATGCAAATATAATCAAAAATATCTCTTCTAGTTTAACTTTACATAACTGATTGCAAGACTCTTTTTCTTACTTTTCTTCTTCACTTTTCATGCAAATATAATCAAAAATATCTCTTCTAGTTTAACTTTACATAACTGATTGCAAGACTCTTTTTCTTACTTTTCTTCTTCACTTTTCATGCAAATATAATCAAAAATATCTCTTCTAGTATAACTTTACATAACTGATTGCAAGACTCTTTTTCTTACTTTTCTTCTTCACTTTTCATGCAAATATAATCAAAAATATCTCTTCTAGTTTAACTTTACATAACTGATTGCAAGACTCTTTTTCTTACTTTTCTTCTTCACTTTTCATGCAAATATAATCAAAAATATCTCTTCTAGTTTAACTTTACATAACTGATTGCAAGACTCTTTTTCTTACTTTTCTTCTTCACTTAAAATGCAAATATAATCAAAAATATCTCTTCTAGTTTAACTTTACATAACTGATTGCAAGACTCTTTTTCTTACTTTTCTTCTTCACTTAAAATGCAAATATAATCAAAAATATCTCTTCTAGTTTAACTTTACATAACTGATTGCAAGACTCTTTTTCTTACTTTTCTTCTTCACTTTTCATGCAAATATAATCAAAAATATCTCTTCTAGTATAACTTTACATAACTGATTGCAAGACTCTTTTTCTTACTTTTCTTCTTCACTTTTCATGCAAATATAATCAAAAATATCTCTTCTAGTATAACTTTACATAACTGATTGCAAGACTCTTTTTCTTACTTTTCTTCTTCACTTAAAATGCAAATATAATCAAAAATATCTCTTCTAGTTTAACTTTACATAACTGATTGCAAGACTCTTTTTCTTACTTTTCTTCTTCACTTAAAATGCAAATATAATCAAAAATATCTCTTCTAGTTTAACTTTACATAACTGATTGCAAGACTCACTTTTCTTCTTCACTTTTCATGCAAATATAATCAAAAATATCTCTTCTAGTTTAACTTTACATAACTGATTGCAAGACTCTTTTTCTTACTTTTCTTCTTCACTTTTCATGCAAATATAATCAAAATATCTCTTCTAGTATAACTTTACATAACTGATTGCAAGACTCTTTTTCTTACTTTTCTTCTTCACTTTTCATGCAAATATAATCAAAAATATCTCTTCTAGTTTAACTTTACATAACTGATTGCAAGACTCTTTTTCTTACTTTTCTTCTTCACTTTTCATGCAAATATAATCAAAAATATCTCTTCTAGTATAACTTTACATAACTGATTGCAAGACTCTTTTTCTTAATTTTCTTCTTCACTTTTCATGCAAATATAATCAAAAATATCTCTTCTAGTTTAACTTTACATAACTGATTGCAAGACTCTTTTTCTTACTTTTCTTCTTCACTTTTCATGCAAATATAATCAAAAATATCTCTTCTAGTATAACTTTACATAACTGATTGCAAGACTCTTTTTCTTACTTTTCTTCTTCACTTAAAATGCAAATATAATCAAAAATATCTCTTCTAGTTTAACTTTACATAACTGATTGCAAGACTCTTTTTCTTACTTTTCTTCTTCACTTTTCATGCAAATATAATCAAAAATATCTCTTCTAGTTTAACTTTACATAACTGATTGCAAGACTCTTTTTCTTACTTTTCTTCTTCACTTTTCATGCAAATATAATCAAAAATATCTCTTCTAGTTTAACTTTACATAACTGATTGCAAGACTCTTTTTCTTACTTTTCTTCTTCACTTTTCATGCAAATATAATCAAAAATATCTCTTCTAGTTTAACTTTACATAACTGATTGCAAGACTCTTTTTCTTACTTTTCTTCTTCACTTTTCATGCAAATATAATCAAAAATATCTCTTCTAGTTTAACTTTACATAACTGATTGCAAGACTCTTTTTCTTACTTTTCTTCTTCACTTTTCATGCAAATATAATCAAAAATATCTCTTCTAGTTTAACTTTACATAACTGATTGCAAGACTCTTTTTCTTACTTTTCTTCTTCACTTTTCATGCAAATATAATCAAAAATATCTCTTCTAGTTTAACTTTACATAACTGATTGCAAGACTCTTTTTCTTACTTTTCTTCTTCACTTTTCATGCAAATATAATCAAAAATATCTCTTCTAGTTTAACTTTACATAACTGATTGCAAGACTCTTTTTCTTACTTTTCTTCTTCACTTAAAATGCAAATATAATCAAAAATATCTCTTCTAGTTTAACTTTACATAACTGATTGCAAGACTCTTTTTCTTACTTTTCTTCTTCACTTTTCATGCAAATATAATCAAAAATATCTCTTCTAGTTTAACTTTACATAACTGATTGCAAGACTCTTTTTCTTACTTTTCTTCTTCACTTTTCATGCAAATATAATCAAAAATATTTCTTCTAGTTTAACTTTACATAACTGATTGCAAGACTCTTTTTCTTACTTTTCTTCTTCACTTTTCATGCAAATATAATCAAAAATATCTCTTCTAGTTTAACTTTACATAACTGATTGCAAGACTCTTTTTCTTACTTTTCTTCTTCACTTTTCATGCAAATATAATCAAAAATATCTCTTCTAGTTTAACTTTACATAACTGATTGCAAGACTCTTTTTCTTACTTTTCTTCTTCACTTTTCATGCAAATATAATCAAAAATATCTCTCCTAGTATAACTTTACATAACTGATTGCAAGACTCTTTTTCTTACTTTTCTTCTTCACTTTTCATGCAAATATAATCAAAAATATCTCTTCTAGTTTAACTTTACATAACTGATTGCAAGACTCTTTTTCTTACTTTTCTTCTTCACTTTTCATGCAAATATAATCAAAAATATCTCTTCTAGTATAACTTTACATAACTGATTGCAAGACTCTTTTTCTTACTTTTCTTCTTCACTTTTCATGCAAATATAATCAAAAATATCTCTTCTAGTTTAACTTTACATAACTGATTGCAAGACTCTTTTTCTTACTTTTCTTCTTCACTTTTCATGCAAATATAATCAAAAATATTTCTTCTAGTTTAACTTTACATAACTGATTGCAAGACTCTTTTTCTTACTTTTCTTCTTCACTTTTCATGCAAATATAATCAAAAATATCTCTTCTAGTTTAACTTTACATAACTGATTGCAAGACTCTTTTTCTTACTTTTCTTCTTCACTTTTCATGCAAATATAATCAAAAATATCTCTTCTAGTTTAACTTTACATAACTGATTGCAAGACTCTTTTTCTTACTTTTCTTCTTCACTTTTCATGCAAATATAATCAAAAATATCTCTCCTAGTATAACTTTACATAACTGATTGCAAGACTCTTTTTCTTACTTTTCTTCTTCACTTTTCATGCAAATATAATCAAAAATATCTCTTCTAGTTTAACTTTACATAACTGATTGCAAGACTCTTTTTCTTACTTTTCTTCTTCACTTTTCATGCAAATATAATCAAAAATATCTCTTCTAGTTTAACTTTACATAACTGATTGCAAGACTCTTTTTCTTACTTTTCTTCTTCACTTTTCATGCAAATATAATCAAAAATATCTCTTCTAGTATAACTTTACATAACTGATTGCAAGACTCTTTTTCTTACTTTTCTTCTTCACTTTTCATGCAAATATAATCAAAAATATCTCTTCTAGTTTAACTTTACATAACTGATTGCAAGACTCTTTTTCTTACTTTTCTTCTTCACTTTTCATGCAAATATAATCAAAAATATCTCTTCTAGTTTAACTTTACATAACTGATTGCAAGACTCTTTTTCTTACTTTTCTTCTTCACTTTTCATGCAAATATAATCAAAAATATCTCTTCTAGTTTAACTTTACATAACTGATTGCAAGACTCTTTTTCTTACTTTTCTTCTTCACTTTTCATGCAAATATAATCAAAAATATCTCTTCTAGTTTAACTTTACATAACTGATTGCAAGACTCTTTTTCTTACTTTTCTTCTTCACTTTTCATGCAAATATAATCAAAAATATCTCTTCTAGTATAACTTTACATAACTGATTGCAAGACTCTTTTTCTTACTTTTCTTCTTCACTTTTCATGCAAATATAATCAAAAATATCTCTTCTAGTATAACTTTACATAACTGATTGCAAGACTCTTTTTCTTACTTTTCTTCTTCACTTTTCATGCAAATATAATCAAAAATATCTCTTCTAGTTTAACTTTACATAACTGATTGCAAGACTCTTTTTCTTACTTTTCTTCTTCACTTAAAATGCAAATATAATCAAAAATATCTCTTCTAGTATAACTTTACATAACTGATTGCAAGACTCTTTTTCTTACTTTTCTTCTTCACTTTTCATGCAAATATAATCAAAAATATCTCTTCTAGTTTAACTTTACATAACTGATTGCAAGACTCTTTTTCTTACTTTTCTTCTTCACTTTTCATGCAAATATAATCAAAAATATCTCTTCTAGTTTAACTTTACATAACTGATTGCAAGACTCTTTTTCTTACTTTTCTTCTTCACTTTTCATGCAAATATAATCAAAAATATCTCTTCTAGTTTAACTTTACATAACTGATTGCAAGACTCTTTTTCTTACTTTTCTTCTTCACTTTTCATGCAAATATAATCAAAAATATCTCTTCTAGTTTAACTTTACATAACTGATTGCAAGACTTTTTTTCTTACTTTTCTTCTTCACTTTTCATGCAAATATAATCAAAAATATCTCTTCTAGTTTAACTTTACATAACTGATTGCAAGACTCTTTTTCTTACTTTTCTTCTTCACTTTTCATGCAAATATAATCAAAAATATCTCTTCTAGTTTAACTTTACATAACTGATTGCAAGACTCTTTTTCTTACTTTTCTTCTTCACTTTTCATGCAAATATAATCAAAAATATCTCTCCTAGTATAACTTTACATAACTGATTGCAAGACTCTTTTTCTTACTTTTCTTCTTCACTTTTCATGCAAATATAATCAAAAATATCTCTTCTAGTTTAACTTTACATAACTGATTGCAAGACTCTTTTTCTTACTTTTCTTCTTCACTTAAATGCAAATATAATCAAAAATATCTCTTCTAGTATAACTTTACATAACTGATTGCAAGACTCTTTTTCTTACTTTTCTTCTTCACTTTTCATGCAAATATAATCAAAAATATCTCTTCTAGTATAACTTTACATAACTGATTGCAAGACTCTTTTTCTTACTTTTCTTCTTCACTTTTCATGCAAATATAATCAAAAATATCTCTTCTAGTATAACTTTACATAACTGATTGCAAGACTCTTTTTCTTACTTTTCTTCTTCACTTTTCATGCAAATATAATCAAAAATATCTCTTCTAGTTTAACTTTACATAACTGATTGCAAGACTCTTTTTCTTACTTTTCTTCTTCACTTTTCATGCAAATATAATCAAAAATATCTCTTCTAGTTTAACTTTACATAACTGATTGCAAGACTCTTTTTCTTACTTTTCTTCTTCACTTTTCATGCAAATATAATCAAAAATATCTCTTCTAGTTTAACTTTACATAACTGATTGCAAGACTCTTTTTCTTACTTTTCTTCTTCACTTTTCATGCAAATATAATCAAAAATATCTCTCCTAGTATAACTTTACATAACTGATTGCAAGACTCTTTTTCTTACTTTTCTTCTTCACTTTTCATGCAAATATAATCAAAAATATCTCTTCTAGTTTAACTTTACATAACTGATTGCAAGACTCTTTTTCTTACTTTTCTTCTTCACTTTTCATGCAAATATAATCAAAAATATCTCTCCTAGTATAACTTTACATAACTGATTGCAAGACTCTTTTTCTTACTTTTCTTCTTCACTTTTCATGCAAATATAATCAAAAATATCTCTTCTAGTTTAACTTTACATAACTGATTGCAAGACTCTTTTTCTTACTTTTCTTCTTCACTTTTCATGCAAATATAATCAAAAATATCTCTTCTAGTTTAACTTTACATAACTGATTGCAAGACTCTTTTTCTTACTTTTCTTCTTCACTTTTCATGCAAATATAATCAAAAATATCTCTTCTAGTATAACTTTACATAACTGATTGCAAGACTCTTTTTCTTACTTTTCTTCTTCACTTTTCATGCAAATATAATCAAAAATATCTCTTCTAGTTTAACTTTACATAACTGATTGCAAGACTCTTTTTCTTACTTTTCTTCTTCACTTTTCATGCAAATATAATCAAAAATATCTCTTCTAGTTTAACTTTACATAACTGATTGCAAGACTCTTTTTCTTACTTTTCTTCTTCACTTTTCATGCAAATATAATCAAAAATATCTCTTCTAGTTTAACTTTACATAACTGATTGCAAGACTCTTTTTCTTACTTTTCTTCTTCACTTTTCATGCAAATATAATCAAAAATATCTCTTCTAGTATAACTTTACATAACTGATTGCAAGACTCTTTTTCTTACTTTTCTTCTTCACTTTTCATGCAAATATAATCAAAAATATCTCTTCTAGTTTAACTTTACATAACTGATTGCAAGACTCTTTTTCTTACTTTTCTTCTTCACTTTTCATGCAAATATAATCAAAAATATCTCTTCTAGTTTAACTTTACATAACTGATTGCAAGACTCTTTTTCTTACTTTTCTTCTTCACTTTTCATGCAAATATAATCAAAAATATCTCTTCTAGTATAACTTTACATAACTGATTGCAAGACTCTTTTTCTTACTTTTCTTCTTCACTTAAAATGCAAATATAATCAAAAATATCTCTTCTAGTTTAACTTTACATAACTGATTGCAAGACTCTTTTTCTTACTTTTCTTCTTCACTTTTCATGCAAATATAATCAAAAATATCTCTTCTAGTTTAACTTTACATAACTGATTGCAAGACTCTTTTTCTTACTTTTCTTCTTCACTTTTCATGCAAATATAATCAAAAATATCTCTTCTAGTATAACTTTACATAACTGATTGCAAGACTCTTTTTCTTACTTTTCTTCTTCACTTTTCATGCAAATATAATCAAAAATATCTCTTCTAGTTTAACTTTACATAACTGATTGCAAGACTCTTTTTCTTACTTTTCTTCTTCACTTTTCATGCAAATATAATCAAAAATATCTCTTCTAGTTTAACTTTACATAACTGATTGCAAGACTCTTTTTCTTACTTTTCTTCTTCACTTTTCATGCAAATATAATCAAAAATATCTCTTCTAGTTTAACTTTACATAACTGATTGCAAGACTCTTTTTCTTACTTTTCTTCTTCACTTTTCATGCAAATATAATCAAAAATATCTCTTCTAGTATAACTTTACATAACTGATTGCAAGACTCTTTTTCTTACTTTTCTTCTTCACTTTTCATGCAAATATAATCAAAAATATCTCTTCTAGTTTAACTTTACATAACTGATTGCAAGACTCTTTTTCTTACTTTTCTTCTTCACTTTTCATGCAAATATAATCAAAAATATCTCTTCTAGTATAACTTTACATAACTGATTGCAAGACTCTTTTTCTTACTTTTCTTCTTCACTTTTCATGCAAATATAATCAAAAATATCTCTTCTAGTTTAACTTTACATAACTGATTGCAAGACTCTTTTTCTTACTTTTCTTCTTCACTTTTCATGCAAATATAATCAAAAATATCTCTCCTAGTATAACTTTACATAACTGATTGCAAGACTCTTTTTCTTACTTTTCTTCTTCACTTTTCATGCAAATATAATCAAAAATATCTCTTCTAGTTTAACTTTACATAACTGATTGCAAGACTCTTTTTCTTACTTTTCTTCTTCACTTAAAATGCAAATATAATCAAAAATATCTCTTCTAGTATAACTTTACATAACTGATTGCAAGACTCTTTTTCTTACTTTTCTTCTTCACTTTTCATGCAAATATAATCAAAAATATCTCTTCTAGTTTAACTTTACATAACTGATTGCAAGACTCTTTTTCTTACTTTTCTTCTTCACTTTTCATGCAAATATAATCAAAAATATCTCTTCTAGTTTAACTTTACATAACTGATTGCAAGACTTTTTTTCTTACTTTTCTTCTTCACTTTTCATGCAAATATAATCAAAAATATCTCTTCTAGTTTAACTTTACATAACTGATTGCAAGACTCTTTTTCTTACTTTTCTTCTTCACTTTTCATGCAAATATAATCAAAAATATCTCTCCTAGTATAACTTTACATAACTGATTGCAAGACTCTTTTTCTTACTTTTCTTCTTCACTTTTCATGCAAATATAATCAAAAATATCTCTCCTAGTATAACTTTACATAACTGATTGCAAGACTCTTTTTCTTACTTTTCTTCTTCACTTTTCATGCAAATATAATCAAAAATATCTCTTCTAGTTTAACTTTACATAACTGATTGCAAGACTCTTTTTCTTACTTTTCTTCTTCACTTTTCATGCAAATATAATCAAAAATATCTCTCCTAGTATAACTTTACATAACTGATTGCAAGACTCTTTTTCTTACTTTTCTTCTTCACTTTTCATGCAAATATAATCAAAAATATCTCTTCTAGTTTAACTTTACATAACTGATTGCAAGACTCTTTTTCTTACTTTTCTTCTTCACTTTTCATGCAAATATAATCAAAAATATCTCTTCTAGTTTAACTTTACATAACTGATTGCAAGACTCTTTTTCTTACTTTTCTTCTTCACTTTTCATGCAAATATAATCAAAAATATCTCTTCTAGTTTAACTTTACATAACTGATTGCAAGACTCTTTTTCTTACTTTTCTTCTTCACTTTTCATGCAAATATAATCAAAAATATCTCTTCTAGTTTAACTTTACATAACTGATTGCAAGACTCTTTTTCTTACTTTTCTTCTTCACTTTTCATGCAAATATAATCAAAAATATCTCTTCTAGTATAACTTTACATAACTGATTGCAAGACTCTTTTTCTTACTTTTCTTCTTCACTTTTCATGCAAATATAATCAAAAATATTTCTTCTAGTTTAACTTTACATAACTGATTGCAAGACTCTTTTTCTTACTTTTCTTCTTCACTTTTCATGCAAATATAATCAAAAATATCTCTTCTAGTTTAACTTTACATAACTGATTGCAAGACTCTTTTTCTTACTTTTCTTCTTCACTTTTCATGCAAATATAATCAAAAATATCTCTTCTAGTATAACTTTACATAACTGATTGCAAGACTCTTTTTCTTACTTTTCTTCTTCACTTAAAATGCAAATATAATCAAAAATATCTCTTCTAGTTTAACTTTACATAACTGATTGCAAGACTCTTTTTCTTACTTTTCTTCTTCACTTTTCATGCAAATATAATCAAAAATATCTCTTCTAGTTTAACTTTACATAACTGATTGCAAGACTCTTTTTCTTACTTTTCTTCTTCACTTTTCATGCAAATATAATCAAAAATATTTCTTCTAGTTTAACTTTACATAACTGATTGCAAGACTCTTTTTCTTACTTTTCTTCTTCACTTTTCATGCAAATATAATCAAAAATATCTCTTCTAGTATAACTTTACATAACTGATTGCAAGACTCTTTTTCTTACTTTTCTTCTTCACTTTTCATGCAAATATAATCAAAAATATCTCTTCTAGTTTAACTTTACATAACTGATTGCAAGACTCTTTTTCTTACTTTTCTTCTTCACTTTTCATGCAAATATAATCAAAAATATCTCTTCTAGTTTAACTTTACATAACTGATTGCAAGACTCTTTTTCTTACTTTTCTTCTTCACTTTTCATGCAAATATAATCAAAAATATCTCTTCTAGTTTAACTTTACATAACTGATTGCAAGACTCTTTTTCTTACTTTTCTTCTTCACTTTTCATGCAAATATAATCAAAAATATCTCTTCTAGTTTAACTTTACATAACTGATTGCAAGACTCTTTTTCTTACTTTTCTTCTTCACTTTTCATGCAAATATAATCAAAAATATCTCTTCTAGTTTAACTTTACATAACTGATTGCAAGACTCTTTTTCTTACTTTTCTTCTTCACTTTTCATGCAAATATAATCAAAAATATCTCTTCTAGTATAACTTTACATAACTGATTGCAAGACTCTTTTTCTTACTTTTCTTCTTCACTTTTCATGCAAATATAATCAAAAATATCTCTTCTAGTTTAACTTTACATAACTGATTGCAAGACTCTTTTTCTTACTTTTCTTCTTCACTTTTCATGCAAATATAATCAAAAATATCTCTTCTAGTTTAACTTTACATAACTGATTGCAAGACTCTTTTTCTTACTTTTCTTCTTCACTTAAAATGCAAATATAATCAAAAATATCTCTTCTAGTATAACTTTACATAACTGATTGCAAGACTCTTTTTCTTACTTTTCTTCTTCACTTTTCATGCAAATATAATCAAAAATATCTCTTCTAGTTTAACTTTACATAACTGATTGCAAGACTCTTTTTCTTACTTTTCTTCTTCACTTTTCATGCAAATATAATCAAAAATATCTCTTCTAGTTTAACTTTACATAACTGATTGCAAGACTCTTTTTCTTACTTTTCTTCTTCACTTTTCATGCAAATATAATCAAAAATATCTCTTCTAGTTTAACTTTACATAACTGATTGCAAGACTCTTTTTCTTACTTTTCTTCTTCACTTTTCATGCAAATATAATCAAAAATATCTCTTCTAGTTTAACTTTACATAACTGATTGCAAGACTCTTTTTCTTACTTTTCTTCTTCACTTTTCATGCAAATATAATCAAAAATATCTCTTCTAGTTTAACTTTACATAACTGATTGCAAGACTCTTTTTCTTACTTTTCTTCTTCACTTTTCATGCAAATATAATCAAAAATATCTCTTCTAGTTTAACTTTACATAACTGATTGCAAGACTCTTTTTCTTACTTTTCTTCTTCACTTTTCATGCAAATATAATCAAAAATATCTCTTCTAGTTTAACTTTACATAACTGATTGCAAGACTCTTTTTCTTACTTTTCTTCTTCACTTAAAATGCAAATATAATCAAAAATATCTCTTCTAGTTTAACTTTACATAACTGATTGCAAGACTCTTTTTCTTACTTTTCTTCTTCACTTTTCATGCAAATATAATCAAAAATATCTCTTCTAGTTTAACTTTACATAACTGATTGCAAGACTCTTTTTCTTACTTTTCTTCTTCACTTTTCATGCAAATATAATCAAAAATATCTCTTCTAGTTTAACTTTACATAACTGATTGCAAGACTCTTTTTCTTACTTTTCTTCTTCACTTTTCATGCAAATATAATCAAAAATATCTCTCCTAGTATAACTTTACATAACTGATTGCAAGACTCTTTTTCTTACTTTTCTTCTTCACTTTTCATGCAAATATAATCAAAAATATCTCTTCTAGTTTAACTTTACATAACTGATTGCAAGACTCTTTTTCTTACTTTTCTTCTTCACTTTTCATGCAAATATAATCAAAAATATCTCTTCTAGTTTAACTTTACATAACTGATTGCAAGACTCTTTTTCTTACTTTTCTTCTTCACTTTTCATGCAAATATAATCAAAAATATCTCTTCTAGTTTAACTTTACATAACTGATTGCAAGACTCTTTTTCTTACTTTTCTTCTTCACTTTTCATGCAAATATAATCAAAAATATCTCTTCTAGTTTAACTTTACATAACTGATTGCAAGACTCTTTTTCTTACTTTTCTTCTTCACTTTTCATGCAAATATAATCAAAAATATCTCTTCTAGTTTAACTTTACATAACTGATTGCAAGACTCTTTTTCTTACTTTTCTTCTTCACTTAAAATGCAAATATAATCAAAAATATCTCTTCTAGTTTAACTTTACATAACTGATTGCAAGACTCTTTTTCTTACTTTTCTTCTTCACTTTTCATGCAAATATAATCAAAAATATCTCTTCTAGTTTAACTTTACATAACTGATTGCAAGACTCTTTTTCTTACTTTTCTTCTTCACTTTTCATGCAAATATAATCAAAAATATCTCTTCTAGTTTAACTTTACATAACTGATTGCAAGACTCTTTTTCTTACTTTTCTTCTTCACTTTTCATGCAAATATAATCAAAAATATCTCTTCTAGTTTAACTTTACATAACTGATTGCAAGACTCTTTTTCTTACTTTTCTTCTTCACTTTTCATGCAAATATAATCAAAAATATCTCTTCTAGTTTAACTTTACATAACTGATTGCAAGACTCTTTTTCTTACTTTTCTTCTTCACTTTTCATGCAAATATAATCAAAAATATCTCTTCTAGTTTAACTTTACATAACTGATTGCAAGACTCTTTTTCTTACTTTTCTTCTTCACTTAAAATGCAAATATAATCAAAAATATCTCTTCTAGTTTAACTTTACATAACTGATTGCAAGACTCTTTTTCTTACTTTTCTTCTTCACTTTTCATGCAAATATAATCAAAAATATCTCTTCTAGTTTAACTTTACATAACTGATTGCAAGACTCTTTTTCTTACTTTTCTTCTTCACTTTTCATGCAAATATAATCAAAAATATCTCTTCTAGTTTAACTTTACATAACTGATTGCAAGACTCTTTTTCTTACTTTTCTTCTTCACTTTTCATGCAAATATAATCAAAAATATCTCTTCTAGTTTAACTTTACATAACTGATTGCAAGACTCTTTTTCTTACTTTTCTTCTTCACTTTTCATGCAAATATAATCAAAAATATCTCTTCTAGTATAACTTTACATAACTGATTGCAAGACTCTTTTTCTTACTTTTCTTCTTCACTTTTCATGCAAATATAATCAAAAATATCTCTTCTAGTTTAACTTTACATAACTGATTGCAAGACTCTTTTTCTTACTTTTCTTCTTCACTTTTCATGCAAATATAATCAAAAATATCTCTTCTAGTATAACTTTACATAACTGATTGCAAGACTCTTTTTCTTACTTTTCTTCTTCACTTTTCATGCAAATATAATCAAAAATATCTCTTCTAGTTTAACTTTACATAACTGATTGCAAGACTCTTTTTCTTACTTTTCTTCTTCACTTTTCATGCAAATATAATCAAAAATATCTCTTCTAGTATAACTTTACATAACTGATTGCAAGACTCTTTTTCTTACTTTTCTTCTTCACTTTTCATGCAAATATAATCAAAAATATCTCTTCTAGTTTAACTTTACATAACTGATTGCAAGACTCTTTTTCTTACTTTTCTTCTTCACTTTTCATGCAAATATAATCAAAAATATCTCTTCTAGTATAACTTTACATAACTGATTGCAAGACTCTTTTTCTTACTTTTCTTCTTCACTTTTCATGCAAATATAATCAAAAATATCTCTTCTAGTTTAACTTTACATAACTGATTGCAAGACTCTTTTTCTTACTTTTCTTCTTCACTTTTCATGCAAATATAATCAAAAATATCTCTTCTAGTTTAACTTTACATAACTGATTGCAAGACTCTTTTTCTTACTTTTCTTCTTCACTTTTCATGCAAATATAATCAAAAATATCTCTTCTAGTATAACTTTACATAACTGATTGCAAGACTCTTTTTCTTACTTTTCTTCTTCACTTTTCATGCAAATATAATCAAAAATATCTCTTCTAGTTTAACTTTACATAACTGATTGCAAGACTCTTTTTCTTACTTTTCTTCTTCACTTTTCATGCAAATATAATCAAAAATATCTCTCCTAGTTTAACTTTACATAACTGATTGCAAGACTCTTTTTCTTACTTTTCTTCTTCACTTTTCATGCAAATATAATCAAAAATATCTCTTCTAGTTTAACTTTACATAACTGATTGCAAGACTCTTTTTCTTACTTTTCTTCTTCACTTTTCATGCAAATATAATCAAAAATATCTCTTCTAGTTTAACTTTACATAACTGATTGCAAGACTCTTTTTCTTACTTTTCTTCTTCACTTTTCATGCAAATATAATCAAAAATATCTCTTCTAGTTTAACTTTACATAACTGATTGCAAGACTCTTTTTCTTACTTTTCTTCTTCACTTAAAATGCAAATATAATCAAAAATATCTCTTCTAGTATAACTTTACATAACTGATTGCAAGACTCTTTTTCTTACTTTTCTTCTTCACTTTTCATGCAAATATAATCAAAAATATCTCTTCTAGTTTAACTTTACATAACTGATTGCAAGACTCTTTTTCTTACTTTTCTTCTTCACTTTTCATGCAAATATAATCAAAAATATCTCTTCTAGTTTAACTTTACATAACTGATTGCAAGACTCTTTTTCTTACTTTTCTTCTTCACTTTTCATGCAAATATAATCAAAAATATCTCTTCTAGTTTAACTTTACATAACTGATTGCAAGACTCTTTTTCTTACTTTTCTTCTTCACTTTTCATGCAAATATAATCAAAAATATCTTTTCTAGTTTAACTTTACATAACTGATTGCAAGACTCTTTTTCTTACTTTTCTTCTTCACTTTTCATGCAAATATAATCAAAAATATCTCTTCTAGTTTAACTTTACATAACTGATTGCAAGACTCTTTTTCTTACTTTTCTTCTTCACTTTTCATGCAAATATAATCAAAAATATCTCTTCTAGTTTAACTTTACATAACTGATTGCAAGACTCTTTTTCTTACTTTTCTTCTTCACTTTTCATGCAAATATAATCAAAAATATCTCTTCTAGTATAACTTTACATAACTGATTGCAAGACTCTTTTTCTTACTTTTCTTCTTCACTTTTCATGCAAATATAATCAAAAATATCTCTTCTAGTTTAACTTTACATAACTGATTGCAAGACTCTTTTTCTTACTTTTCTTCTTCACTTAAAATGCAAATATAATCAAAAATATCTCTTCTAGTTTAACTTTACATAACTGATTGCAAGACTCTTTTTCTTACTTTTCTTCTTCACTTTTCATGCAAATATAATCAAAAATATCTCTTCTAGTTTAACTTTACATAACTGATTGCAAGACTCTTTTTCTTACTTTTCTTCTTCACTTTTCATGCAAATATAATCAAAAATATCTCTTCTAGTTTAACTTTACATAACTGATTGCAAGACTCTTTTTCTTACTTTTCTTCTTCACTTTTCATGCAAATATAATCAAAAATATCTCTTCTAGTTTAACTTTACATAACTGATTGCAAGACTCTTTTTCTTACTTTTCTTCTTCACTTTTCATGCAAATATAATCAAAAATATCTCTTCTAGTTTAACTTTACATAACTGATTGCAAGACTCTTTTTCTTACTTTTCTTCTTCACTTTTCATGCAAATATAATCAAAAATATCTCTTCTAGTTTAACTTTACATAACTGATTGCAAGACTCTTTTTCTTACTTTTCTTCTTCACTTTTCATGCAAATATAATCAAAAATATCTCTCCTAGTATAACTTTACATAACTGATTGCAAGACTCTTTTTCTTACTTTTCTTCTTCACTTTTCATGCAAATATAATCAAAAATATCTCTTCTAGTTTAACTTTACATAACTGATTGCAAGACTCTTTTTCTTACTTTTCTTCTTCACTTAAAATGCAAATATAATCAAAAATATTTCTTCTAGTATAACTTTACATAACTGATTGCAAGACTCTTTTTCTTACTTTTCTTCTTCACTTTTCATGCAAATATAATCAAAAATATCTCTTCTAGTATAACTTTACATAACTGATTGCAAGACTCTTTTTCTTACTTTTCTTCTTCACTTTTCATGCAAATATAATCAAAAATATCTCTTCTAGTTTAACTTTACATAACTGATTGCAAGACTCTTTTTCTTACTTTTCTTCTTCACTTTTCATGCAAATATAATCAAAAATATCTCTTCTAGTTTAACTTTACATAACTGATTGCAAGACTCTTTTTCTTACTTTTCTTCTTCACTTTTCATGCAAATATAATCAAAAATATCTCTTCTAGTTTAACTTTACATAACTGATTGCAAGACTCTTTTTCTTACTTTTCTTCTTCACTTTTCATGCAAATATAATCAAAAATATCTCTTCTAGTATAACTTTACATAACTGATTGCAAGACTCTTTTTCTTACTTTTCTTCTTCACTTTTCATGCAAATATAATCAAAAATATCTCTTCTAGTTTAACTTTACATAACTGATTGCAAGACTCTTTTTCTTACTTTTCTTCTTCACTTTTCATGCAAATATAATCAAAAATATCTCTTCTAGTTTAACTTTACATAACTGATTGCAAGACTCTTTTTCTTACTTTTCTTCTTCACTTTTCATGCAAATATAATCAAAAATATCTCTTCTAGTTTAACTTTACATAACTGATTGCAAGACTCTTTTTCTTACTTTTCTTCTTCACTTTTCATGCAAATATAATCAAAAATATCTCTTCTAGTTTAACTTTACATAACTGATTGCAAGACTCTTTTTCTTACTTTTCTTCTTCACTTTTCATGCAAATATAATCAAAAATATCTCTTCTAGTTTAACTTTACATAACTGATTGCAAGACTCTTTTTCTTACTTTTCTTCTTCACTTTTCATGCAAATATAATCAAAAATATCTCTTCTAGTTTAACTTTACATAACTGATTGCAAGACTACTTTTCTTCTTCACTTTTCATGCAAATATAATCAAAAATATCTCTTCTAGTATAACTTTACATAACTGATTGCAAGACTCTTTTTCTTACTTTTCTTCTTCACTTTTCATGCAAATATAATCAAAAATATCTCTTCTAGTTTAACTTTACATAACTGATTGCAAGACTCTTTTTCTTACTTTTCTTCTTCACTTAAAATGCAAATATAATCAAAAATATCTCTTCTAGTTTAACTTTACATAACTGATTGCAAGACTCTTTTTCTTACTTTTCTTCTTCACTTTTCATGCAAATATAATCAAAAATATCTCTTCTAGTATAACTTTACATAACTGATTGCAAGACTCTTTTTCTTACTTTTCTTCTTCACTTTTCATGCAAATATAATCAAAAATATCTCTTCTAGTTTAACTTTACATAACTGATTGCAAGACTCTTTTTCTTACTTTTCTTCTTCACTTTTCATGCAAATATAATCAAAAATATCTCTTCTAGTTTAACTTTACATAACTGATTGCAAGACTCTTTTTCTTACTTTTCTTCTTCACTTAAAATGCAAATATAATCAAAAATATCTCTTCTAGTATAACTTTACATAACTGATTGCAAGACTCTTTTTCTTACTTTTCTTCTTCACTTTTCATGCAAATATAATCAAAAATATCTCTTCTAGTTTAACTTTACATAACTGATTGCAAGACTCTTTTTCTTACTTTTCTTCTTCACTTAAAATGCAAATATAATCAAAAATATCTCTTCTAGTTTAACTTTACATAACTGATTGCAAGACTCTTTTTCTTACTTTTCTTCTTCACTTTTCATGCAAATATAATCAAAAATATCTCTTCTAGTTTAACTTTACATAACTGATTGCAAGACTCTTTTTCTTACTTTTCTTCTTCACTTTTCATGCAAATATAATCAAAAATATCTCTCCTAGTATAACTTTACATAACTGATTGCAAGACTCTTTTTCTTACTTTTCTTCTTCACTTTTCATGCAAATATAATCAAAAATATCTCTTCTAGTTTAACTTTACATAACTGATTGCAAGACTCTTTTTCTTACTTTTCTTCTTCACTTTTCATGCAAATATAATCAAAAATATCTCTTCTAGTATAACTTTACATAACTGATTGCAAGACTCTTTTTCTTACTTTTCTTCTTCACTTTTCATGCAAATATAATCAAAAATATCTCTTCTAGTTTAACTTTACATAACTGATTGCAAGACTCTTTTTCTTACTTTTCTTCTTCACTTTTCATGCAAATATAATCAAAAATATCTCTTCTAGTATAACTTTACATAACTGATTGCAAGACTCTTTTTCTTACTTTTCTTCTTCACTTTTCATGCAAATATAATCAAAAATATCTCTTCTAGTTTAACTTTACATAACTGATTGCAAGACTCTTTTTCTTACTTTTCTTCTTCACTTTTCATGCAAATATAATCAAAAATATCTCTTCTAGTTTAACTTTACATAACTGATTGCAAGACTCTTTTTCTTACTTTTCTTCTTCACTTTTCATGCAAATATAATCAAAAATATCTCTTCTAGTATAACTTTACATAACTGATTGCAAGACTCTTTTTCTTACTTTTCTTCTTCACTTAAAATGCAAATATAATCAAAAATATCTCTTCTAGTTTAACTTTACATAACTGATTGCAAGACTCTTTTTCTTACTTTTCTTCTTCACTTTTCATGCAAATATAATCAAAAATATCTCTTCTAGTTTAACTTTACATAACTGATTGCAAGACTCTTTTTCTTACTTTTCTTCTTCACTTAAAATGCAAATATAATCAAAAATATCTCTTCTAGTTTAACTTTACATAACTGATTGCAAGACTCTTTTTCTTACTTTTCTTCTTCACTTTTCATGCAAATATAATCAAAAATATCTCTTCTAGTATAACTTTACATAACTGATTGCAAGACTCTTTTTCTTACTTTTCTTCTTCACTTTTCATGCAAATATAATCAAAAATATCTCTTCTAGTTTAACTTTACATAACTGATTGCAAGACTCTTTTTCTTACTTTTCTTCTTCACTTTTCATGCAAATATAATCAAAAATATCTCTTCTAGTATAACTTTACATAACTGATTGCAAGACTCTTTTTCTTACTTTTCTTCTTCACTTTTCATGCAAATATAATCAAAAATATCTCTCCTAGTATAACTTTACATAACTGATTGCAAGACTCTTTTTCTTACTTTTCTTCTTCACTTTTCATGCAAATATAATCAAAAATATCTCTTCTAGTATAACTTTACATAACTGATTGCAAGACTCTTTTTCTTACTTTTCTTCTTCACTTTTCATGCAAATATAATCAAAAATATCTCTTCTAGTATAACTTTACATAACTGATTGCAAGACTCTTTTTCTTACTTTTCTTCTTCACTTTTCATGCAAATATAATCAAAAATATCTCTTCTAGTATAACTTTACATAACTGATTGCAAGACTCTTTTTCTTACTTTTCTTCTTCACTTTTCATGCAAATATAATCAAAAATATCTCTTCTAGTTTAACTTTACATAACTGATTGCAAGACTCTTTTTCTTACTTTTCTTCTTCACTTTTCATGCAAATATAATCAAAAATATCTCTTCTAGTTTAACTTTACATAACTGATTGCAAGACTCTTTTTCTTACTTTTCTTCTTCACTTTTCATGCAAATATAATCAAAAATATCTCTTCTAGTATAACTTTACATAACTGATTGCAAGACTCTTTTTCTTACTTTTCTTCTTCACTTTTCATGCAAATATAATCAAAAATATCTCTTCTAGTATAACTTTACATAACTGATTGCAAGACTCTTTTTCTTACTTTTCTTCTTCACTTTTCATGCAAAA
>CAMPDV010006305.1:0-19059 GCA_946699065.1 Loxodes magnus | reverse complement strand
TATAAGTATTTTGAAGTGAGAATACGAAATTTTAATACCAGAGTGAGTTAACAATGTATGAAAAATAGTTGTGTAATTTTTAAAGTAAAAAAAACATTGTTTTATAAGTATTTTGAAGTGAGAATACGAAAATTTAATACCAGAGTGAGTTAACAATGTATGAAAAATAGTTGTGTAATTTTTAAAGTAAAAAAAACATTGTTTTATAAGTATTTTGAAGTGAGAATACGAAATTTTAATACCAGAGTGAGTTAACAATGTATGAAAAATAGTTGTGTAATTTTTAAAGTAAAAAAAAACATTGTTTTATAAGTATTTTGAAGTGAGAATACGAAATTTTAATACCAGAGTGAGTTAACAATGTATGAAAAATAGTTGTGTAATTTTTAAAGTAAAAAAAACATTGTTTTATAAGTATTTTGAAGTGAGAATACGAAATTTTAATACCAGAGTGAGTTAACAATGTATGAAAAATAGTTGAGTAATTTTTAAAGTAAAAAAAACATTGTTTTATAAGTATTTTGAAGTGAGAATACGAAATTTTAATACCAGAGTGAGTAAACAATGTATGAAAAATAGTTGTGTAATTTTTAAAGTAAAAAAAACATTGTTTTATAAGTATTTTGAAGTGAGAATACGAAATTTTAATACCAGAGTGAGTTAACAATGTATGAAAAATAGTTGAGTAATTTTTAAAGTAAATAAAAACATTGTTTTATAAGTATTTTGAGGTATGAATACGAAATTTTAATACCAGAGTGAGTTAACAATGTATGAAAAATAGTTGAGTAATTTTTAAAGTAAAAAAAAACATTGTTTTTGATATGTTTTGAAGTGAGAAATTAAAATTTTAATACCAGAGTGAGTTAACAATGTATGAAAAATAGTTGAGTAATTTTTAAAGTAAAAAAAAACATTGTTTTTGATATGTTTTGAAGTGAGAAATTAAAATTTTACTAACAGAGTGAGTTAACAATGTATGAAAAATAGTTGAGTAATTTTTAAAGTAAAAAAAAACATTGTTTTATAAGTATTTTGAAGTGAGAATACGAAATTTTAATACCAGAGTGAGTTAACAATGTATGAAAAATAGTTGTGTAATTTTTAAAGTAAAAAAAAACATTGTTTTATAAGTATTTTGAAGTGAGAATACGAAATTTTAATACCAGAGTGAGTTAACAATGTATGAAAAATAGTTGAGTAATTTTTAAAGTAAAAAAAAACATTGTTTTTGATATGTTTTGAAGTGAGAATACGAAATTTTAATACCAGAGTGAGTTAACAATGTATGAAAAATAGTTGAGTAATTTTTAAAGTAAAAAAAACATTGTTTTATAAGTATTTTGAAGTGAGAATACGAAATTTTAATACCAGAGTGAGTTAACAATGTATGAAAAATAGTTGAGTAATTTTTAAAGTAAAAAAAACATTGTTTTTGATATGTTTTTAAGTGAGAATACGAAATTTTAATACCAGAGTGAGTTAACAATGTATGAAAAATAGTTGTGTAATTTTTAAAGTAAAAAAAAACATTGTTTTTGATATGTTTTGAAGTGAGAATACGAAATTTTAATACCAGAGTGAGTTAACAATGTATGAAAAATAGTTGTGTAATTTTTAAAGTAAAAAAAAACATTGTTTTATAAGTATTTTGAAGTGAGAATACGAAATTTTAATACCAGAGTGAGTTAACAATGTATGAAAAATAGTTGAGTAATTTTTAAAGTAAATAAAAACATTGTTTTATAAGTATTTTGAGGTATGAATACGGAATTTTAATACCAGAGTGAGTTAACAATGTATGAAAAATAGTTGTGTAATTTTTAAAGTAAAAAAAAAACATTGTTTTATAAGTATTTTGAAGTGAGAATACGAAATTTTAATACCAGAGTGAGTTAACAATGTATGAAAAATAGTTGAGTAATTTTTAAAGTAAATAAAAACATTGTTTTATAAGTATTTTTAGGTATGAATACGGAATTTTAATACCAGAGTGAGTTAACAATGTATGAAAAATAGTTGTGTAATTTTTAAAGTAAAAAAAAACATTGTTTTATAAGTATTTTGAAGTGAGAATACGAAATTTTAATACCAGAGTGAGTTAACAATGTATGAAAAATAGTTGTGTAATTTTTAAAGTAAAAAAAAACATTGTTTTATAAGTATTTTGAAGTGAGAATACGAAATTTTAATACCAGAGTGAGTTAACAATGTATGAAAAATAGTTGAGTAATTTTTAAAGTAAATAAAAACATTGTTTTATAAGTATTTTGAGGTATGAATACGAAATTTTAATACCAGAGTGAGTTAACAATGTATGAAAAATAGTTGAGTAATTTTTAAAGTAAAAAAAAACATTGTTTTTGATATGTTTTGAAGTGAGAAATTAAAATTTTAATACCAGAGTGAGTTAACAATGTATGAAAAATAGTTGTGTAATTTTTAAAGTAAAAAAAACATTGTTTTTGATATGTTTTGAAGTGAGAATACGAAATTTTAATACCAGAGTGAGTTAACAATGTATGAAAAATAGTTGAGTAATTTTTAAAGTAAAAAAAAACATTGTTTTTGATATGTTTTGAAGTGAGAAATTAAAATTTTACTAACAGAGTGAGTTAACAATGTATGAAAAATAGTTGAGTAATTTTTAAAGTAAAAAAAACATTGTTTTATAAGTATTTTGAAGTGAGAATACGAAATTTTAATACCAGAGTGAGTTAACAATGTATGAAAAATAGTTGAGTAATTTTTAAAGTAAAAAAAAACATTGTTTTTGATATGTTTTGAAGTGAGAATACGAAATTTTAATACCAGAGTGAGTTAACAATGTATGAAAAATAGTTGAGTAATTTTTAAAGTAAAAAAAAACATTGTTTTTGATATGTTTTGAAGTGAGAATACGAAATTTTAATACCAGAGTGAGTTAACAATGTATGAAAAATAGTTGAGTAATTTTTAAAGTAAAAAAAACATTGTTTTATAAGTATTTTGAAGTGAGAATACGAAATTTTAATACCAGAGTGAGTTAACAATGTATGAAAAATAGTTGTGTAATTTTTAAAGTAAAAAAAACATTGTTTTATAAGTATTTTGAAGTGAGAATACGAAATTTTAATACCAGAGTGAGTTAACAATGTATGAAAAATAGTTGTGTAATTTTTAAAGTAAAAAAAACATTGTTTTATAAGTATTTTGAAGTGAGAATACGAAATTTTAATACCAGAGTGAGTTAACAATGTATGAAAAATAGTTGTGTAATTTTTAAAGTAAAAAAAACATTGTTTTATAAGTATTTTGAAGTGAGAATACGAAATTTTAATACCAGAGTGAGTTAACAATGTATGAAAAATAGTTGAGTAATTTTTAAAGTAAAAAAAAACATTGTTTTATAAGTATTTTGAGGTATGAATACGAAATTTTAATACCAGAGTGAGTTAACAATGTATGAAAAATAGTTGTGTAATTTTTAAAGTAAAAAAAACATTGTTTTATAAGTATTTTGAAGTGAGAATACGAAATTTTAATACCAGAGTGAGTTAACAATGTATGAAAAATAGTTGAGTAATTTTTAAAGTAAAAAAAAACATTGTTTTTGATATGTTTTGAAGTGAGAAATTAAAATTTTACTAACAGAGTGAGTTAACAATGTATGAAAAATAGTTGAGTAATTTTTAAAGTAAAAAAAAACATTGTTTTATAAGTATTTTGAAGTGAGAATACGAAATTTTAATACCAGAGTGAGTTAACAATGTATGAAAAATAGTTGTGTAATTTTTAAAGTAAAAAAAAACATTGTTTTATAAGTATTTTGAAGTGAGAATACGAAATTTTAATACCAGAGTGAGTTAACAATGTATGAAAAATAGTTGAGTAATTTTTAAAGTAAAAAAAACATTGTTTTTGATATGTTTTGAAGTGAGAATACGAAATTTTAATACCAGAGTGAGTTAACAATGTATGAAAAATAGTTGAGTAATTTTTAAAGTAAAAAAAACATTGTTTTATAAGTATTTTGAAGTGAGAATACGAAATTTTAATACCAGAGTGAGTTAACAATGTATGAAAAATAGTTGAGTAATTTTTAAAGTAAAAAAAAACATTGTTTTTGATATGTTTTTAAGTGAGAATACGAAATTTTAATACCAGAGTGAGTTAACAATGTATGAAAAATAGTTGTGTAATTTTTAAAGTAAAAAAAAACATTGTTTTATAAGTATTTTGAAGTGAGAATACGAAATTTTAATACCAGAGTGAGTTAACAATGTATGAAAAATAGTTGTGTAATTTTTAAAGTAAAAAAAAACATTGTTTTATAAGTATTTTGAAGTGAGAATACGAAATTTTAATACCAGAGTGAGTTAACAATGTATGAAAAATAGTTGAGTAATTTTTAAAGTAAATAAAAACATTGTTTTATAAGTATTTTGAGGTATGAATACGGAATTTTAATACCAGAGTGAGTTAACAATGTATGAAAAATAGTTGTGTAATTTTTAAAGTAAAAAAAAACATTGTTTTATAAGTATTTTGAAGTGAGAATACGAAATTTTAATACCAGAGTGAGTTAACAATGTATGAAAAATAGTTGTGTAATTTTTAAAGTAAAAAAAAACATTGTTTTATAAGTATTTTGAAGTGAGAATACGAAATTTTAATACCAGAGTGAGTTAACAATGTATGAAAAATAGTTGAGTAATTTTTAAAGTAAATAAAAACATTGTTTTATAAGTATTTTTAGGTATGAATACGGAATTTTAATACCAGAGTGAGTTAACAATGTATGAAAAATAGTTGTGTAATTTTTAAAGTAAAAAAAAACATTGTTTTATAAGTATTTTGAAGTGAGAATACGAAATTTTAATACCAGAGTGAGTTAACAATGTATGAAAAATAGTTGTGTAATTTTTAAAGTAAATAAAAACATTGTTTTATAAGTATTTTGAGGTATGAATACGGAATTTTAATACCAGAGTGAGTTAACAATGTATGAAAAATAGTTGAGTAATTTTTAAAGTAAAAAAAAACATTGTTTTTGATATGTTTTGAAGTGAGAAATTAAAATTTTAATACCAGAGTGAGTTAACAATGTATGAAAAATAGTTGTGTAATTTTTAAAGTAAAAAAAAACATTGTTTTATAAGTATTTTGAAGTGAGAATACGAAATTTTAATACCAGAGTGAGTTAACAATGTATGAAAAATAGTTGTGTAATTTTTAAAGTAAAAAAAAACATTGTTTTATAAGTATTTTGAAGTGAGAATACGAAATTTTAATACCAGAGTGAGTTAACAATGTATGAAAAATAGTTGAGTAATTTTTAAAGTAAATAAAAACATTGTTTTATAAGTATTTTGAAGTGAGAATACGAAATTTTAATACCAGAGTGAGTTAACAATGTATGAAAAATAGTTGTGTAATTTTTAAAGTAAAAAAAAACATTGTTTTATAAGTATTTTGAAGTGAGAATACGAAATTTTAATACCAGAGTGAGTTAACAATGTATGAAAAATAGTTGTGTAATTTTTAAAGTAAAAAAAAACATTGTTTTATAAGTATTTTGAAGTGAGAATACGAAATTTTAATACCAGAGTGAGTTAACAATGTATGAAAAATAGTTGAGTAATTTTTAAAGTAAATAAAAACATTGTTTTATAAGTATTTTTAGGTATGAATACGGAATTTTAATACCAGAGTGAGTTAACAATGTATGAAAAATAGTTGTGTAATTTTTAAAGTAAAAAAAAACATTGTTTTATAAGTATTTTGAAGTGAGAATACGAAATTTTAATACCAGAGTGAGTTAACAATGTATGAAAAATAGTTGAGTAATTTTTAAAGTAAAAAAAACATTGTTTTATAAGTATTTTGAAGTGAGAATACGAAATTTTAATACCAGAGTGAGTTAACAATGTATGAAAAATAGTTGAGTAATTTTTAAAGTAAAAAAAAACATTGTTTTTGATATGTTTTGAAGTGAGAATACGAAATTTTAATACCAGAGTGAGTTAACAATGTATGAAAAATAGTTGTGTAATTTTTAAAGTAAAAAAAACATTGTTTTTGATATGTTTTGAACTGAGAATACGAAATTTTAATACCAGAGTGAGTTAACAATGTATGAAAAATAGTTGAGTAATTTTTAAAGTAAAAAAAAACATTGTTTTATAAGTATTTTGAAGTGAGAATACGAAATTTTAATACCAGAGTGAGTTAACAATGTATGAAAAATAGTTGAGTAATTTTTAAAGTAAAAAAAACATTGTTTTATAAGTATTTTGAAGTGAGAATACGAAATTTTAATACCAGAGTGAGTTAACAATGTATGAAAAATAGTTGAGTAATTTTTAAAGTAAAAAAAAACATTGTTTTTGATATGTTTTGAAGTGAGAATACGAAATTTTAATACCAGAGTGAGTTAACAATGTATGAAAAATAGTTGAGTAATTTTTAAAGTAAAAAAAACATTGTTTTTGATATGTTTTGAAGTGAGAATACGAAATTTTAATACCAGAGTGAGTTAACAATGTATGAAAAATAGTTGAGTAATTTTTAAAGTAAAAAAAAACATTGTTTTTGATATGTTTTGAAGTGAGAATACGAAATTTTAATACCAGAGTGAGTTAACAATGTATGAAAAATAGTTGAGTAATTTTTAAAGTAAAAAAAAACATTGTTTTTGATATGTTTTGAAGTGAGAAATTAAAATTTTAATACCAGAGTGAGTTAACAATGTATGAAAAATAGTTGTGTAATTTTTAAAGTAAAAAAAACATTGTTTTTGATATGTTTTGAAGTGAGAATACGAAATTTTAATACCAGAGTGAGTTAACAATGTATGAAAAATAGTTGAGTAATTTTTAAAGTAAAAAAAAACATTGTTTTATAAGTATTTTGAAGTGAGAATACGAAATTTTAATACCAGAGTGAGTTAACAATGTATGAAAAATAGTTGAGTAATTTTTAAAGTAAAAAAAACATTGTTTTATAAGTATTTTGAAGTGAGAATACGAAATTTTAATACCAGAGTGAGTTAACAATGTATGAAAAATAGTTGAGTAATTTTTAAAGTAAAAAAAAACATTGTTTTTGATATGTTTTGAAGTGAGAATACGAAATTTTAATACCAGAGTGAGTTAACAATGTATGAAAAATAGTTGAGTAATTTTTAAAGTAAAAAAAACATTGTTTTATAAGTATTTTGAAGTGAGAATACGAAATTTTAATACCAGAGTGAGTTAACAATGTATGAAAAATAGTTGTGTAATTTTTAAAGTAAAAAAAAACATTGTTTTATAAGTATTTTGAAGTGAGAATACGAAATTTTAATACCAGAGTGAGTTAACAATGTATGAAAAATAGTTGTGTAATTTTTAAAGTAAAAAAAAACATTGTTTTATAAGTATTTTGAAGTGAGAATACGAAATTTTAATACCAGAGTGAGTTAACAATGTATGAAAAATAGTTGTGTAATTTTTAAAGTAAAAAAAAACATTGTTTTATAAGTATTTTAAAGTGAGAATACGAAATTTTAATACCAGAGTGAGTTAACAATGTATGAAAAATAGTTGAGTAATTTTTAAAGTAAAAAAAAACATTGTTTTATAAGTATTTTGAAGTGAGAATACGAAATTTTAATACCAGAGTGAGTTAACAATGTATGAAAAATAGTTGTGTAATTTTTAAAGTAAAAAAAACATTGTTTTATAAGTATTTTGAAGTGAGAATACGAAATTTTAATACCAGAGTGAGTTAACAATGTATGAAAAATAGTTGAGTAATTTTTAAAGTAAAAAAAAACATTGTTTTATAAGTATTTTGAGGTATGAATACGAAATTTTAATACCAGAGTGAGTTAACAATGTATGAAAAATAGTTGTGTAATTTTTAAAGTAAAAAAAACATTGTTTTATAAGTATTTTGAAGTGAGAATACGAAATTTTAATACCAGAGTGAGTTAACAATGTATGAAAAATAGTTGAGTAATTTTTAAAGTAAAAAAAAACATTGTTTTATAAGTATTTTGAGGTATGAATACGAAATTTTAATACCAGAGTGAGTTAACAATGTATGAAAAATAGTTGTGTAATTTTTAAAGTAAAAAAAACATTGTTTTATAAGTATTTTGAAGTGAGAATACGAAATTTTAATACCAGAGTGAGTTAACAATGTATGAAAAATAGTTGAGTAATTTTTAAAGTAAAAAAAAACATTGTTTTTGATATGTTTTGAAGTGAGAATACGAAATTTTAATACCAGAGTGAGTTAACAATGTATGAAAAATAGTTGAGTAATTTTTAAAGTAAAAAAAAACATTGTTTTATAAGTATTTTGAGGTATGAATACGAAATTTTAATACCAGAGTGAGTTAACAATGTATGAAAAATAGTTGTGTAATTTTTAAAGTAAAAAAAACATTTTTTTATAAGTATTTTGAAGTGAGAATACGAAATTTTAATACCAGAGTGAGTTAACAATGTATGAAAAATAGTTGTGTAATTTTTAAAGTAAAAAAAACATTGTTTTATAAGTATTTTGAAGTGAGAATACGAAATTTTAATACCAGAGTGAGTTAACAATGTATGAAAAATAGTTGAGTAATTTTTAAAGTAAATAAAAACATTGTTTTATAAGTATTTTGAGGTATGAATACGGAATTTTAATACCAGAGTGAGTTAACAATGTATGAAAAATAGTTGTGTAATTTTTAAAGTAAAAAAAAACATTGTTTTATAAGTATTTTGAAGTGAGAATACGAAATTTTAATACCAGAGTGAGTTAACAATGTATGAAAAATAGTTGTGTAATTTTTAAAGTAAAAAAAAACATTGTTTTATAAGTATTTTGAAGTGAGAATACGAAATTTTAATACCAGAGTGAGTTAACAATGTATGAAAAATAGTTGTGTAATTTTTAAAGTAAAAAAAACATTGTTTTATAAGTATTTTGAGGTATGAATACGAAATTTTAATACCAGAGTGAGTTAACAATGTATGAAAAATAGTTGTGTAATTTTTAAAGTAAAAAAAAACATTGTTTTTGATATGTTTTGAAGTGAGAATACGAAATTTTAATACCAGAGTGAGTTAACAATGTATGAAAAATAGTTGAGTAATTTTTAAAGTAAAAAAAAACATTGTTTTTGATATGTTTTGAAGTGAGAATACGGAATTTTAATACCAGAGTGAGTTAACAATGTATGAAAAATAGTTGTGTAATTTTTAAAGTAAAAAAAAACATTGTTTTATAAGTATTTTGAAGTGAGAATACGAAATTTTAATACCAGAGTGAGTTAACAATGTATGAAAAATAGTTGTGTAATTTTTAAAGTAAAAAAAACATTGTTTTATAAGTATTTTGAAGTGAGAATACGAAATTTTAATACCAGAGTGAGTTAACAATGTATGAAAAATAGTTGTGTAATTTTTAAAGTAAAAAAAAACATTGTTTTATAAGTATTTTGAAGTGAGAATACGAAATTTTAATACCAGAGTGAGTTAACAATGTATGAAAAATAGTTGAGTAATTTTTAAAGTAAAAAAAAACATTGTTTTTGATATGTTTTGAAGTGAGAAATTAAAATTTTAATACCAGAGTGAGTTAACAATGTATGAAAAATAGTTGTGTAATTTTTAAAGTAAAAAAAACATTGTTTTATAAGTATTTTGAGGTATGAATACGAAATTTTAATACCAGAGTGAGTTAACAATGTATGAAAAATAGTTGTGTAATTTTTAAAGTAAAAAAAACATTGTTTTATAAGTATTTTGAAGTGAGAATACGAAATTTTAATACCAGAGTGAGTTAACAATGTATGAAAAATAGTTGAGTAATTTTTAAAGTAAAAAAAAACATTGTTTTATAAGTATTTTGAAGTGAGAATACGAAATTTTAATACCAGAGTGAGTTAACAATGTATGAAAAATAGTTGTGTAATTTTTAAAGTAAAAAAAAACATTGTTTTATAAGTATTTTGAAGTGAGAATACGAAATTTTAATACCAGAGTGAGTTAACAATGTATGAAAAATAGTTGAGTAATTTTTAAAGTAAAAAAAACATTGTTTTTGATATGTTTTGAAGTGAGAAATTAAAATTTTAATACCAGAGTGAGTTAACAATGTATGAAAAATAGTTGAGTAATTTTTAAAGTAAAAAAAAACATTGTTTTTGATATGTTTTGAAGTGAGAATACGAAATTTTAATACCAGAGTGAGTTAACAATGTATGAAAAATAGTTGAGTAATTTTTAAAGTAAAAAAAACATTGTTTTATAAGTATTTTGAAGTGAGAATACGAAATTTTAATACCAGAGTGAGTTAACAATTTATGAAAAATAGTTGAGTAATTTTTAAAGTAAAAAAAACATTGTTTTTGATATGTTTTGAAGTGAGAATACGAAATTTTAATACCAGAGTGAGTTAACAATGTATGAAAAATAGTTGAGTAATTTTTAAAGTAAAAAAAACATTGTTTTATAAGTATTTTGAAGTGAGAATACGAAATTTTAATACCAGAGTGAGTTAACAATGTATGAAAAATAGTTGTGTAATTTTTAAAGTAAAAAAAACATTGTTTTATAAGTATTTTGAGGTATGAATACGAAATTTTAATACCAGAGTGAGTTAACAATGTATGAAAAATAGTTGTGTAATTTTTAAAGTAAAAAAAAACATTGTTTTTGATATGTTTTGAAGTGAGAAATTAAAATTTTACTAACAGAGTGAGTTAACAATGTATGAAAAATAGTTGAGTAATTTTTAAAGTAAAAAAAAACATTGTTTTATAAGTATTTTGAAGTGAGAATACGAAATTTTAATACCAGAGTGAGTTAACAATGTATGAAAAATAGTTGAGTAATTTTTAAAGTAAAAAAAAACATTGTTTTTGATATGTTTTGAAGTGAGAATACGAAATTTTAATACCAGAGTGAGTTAACAATGTATGAAAAATAGTTGAGTAATTTTTAAAGTAAAAAAAAACATTGTTTTTGATATGTTTTGAAGTGAGAATACGGAATTTTAATACCAGAGTGAGTTAACAATGTATGAAAAATAGTTGTGTAATTTTTAAAGTAAAAAAAAACATTGTTTTATAAGTATTTTGAAGTGAGAATACGAAATTTTAATACCAGAGTGAGTTAACAATGTATGAAAAATAGTTGTGTAATTTTTAAAGTAAAAAAAACATTGTTTTATAAGTATTTTGAAGTGAGAATACGAAATTTTAATACCAGAGTGAGTTAACAATGTATGAAAAATAGTTGTGTAATTTTTAAAGTAAAAAAAAACATTGTTTTATAAGTATTTTGAAGTGAGAATACGAAATTTTAATACCAGAGTGAGTTAACAATGTATGAAAAATAGTTGAGTAATTTTTAAAGTAAAAAAAAACATTGTTTTTGATATGTTTTGAAGTGAGAAATTAAAATTTTAATACCAGAGTGAGTTAACAATGTATGAAAAATAGTTGTGTAATTTTTAAAGTAAAAAAAACATTGTTTTATAAGTATTTTGAGGTATGAATACGAAATTTTAATACCAGAGTGAGTTAACAATGTATGAAAAATAGTTGTGTAATTTTTAAAGTAAAAAAAACATTGTTTTATAAGTATTTTGAAGTGAGAATACGAAATTTTAATACCAGAGTGAGTTAACAATGTATGAAAAATAGTTGAGTAATTTTTAAAGTAAAAAAAACATTGTTTTATAAGTATTTTGAAGTGAGAATACGAAATTTTAATACCAGAGTGAGTTAACAATGTATGAAAAATAGTTGAGTAATTTTTAAAGTAAAAAAAAACATTGTTTTTGATATGTTTTGAAGTGAGAATACGAAATTTTAATACCAGAGTGAGTTAACAATGTATGAAAAATAGTTGAGTAATTTTTAAAGTAAAAAAAAACATTGTTTTATAAGTATTTTGAAGTGAGAATACGAAATTTTAATACCAGAGTGAGTTAACAATGTATGAAAAATAGTTGAGTAATTTTTAAAGTAAAAAAAACATTGTTTTATAAGTATTTTGAAGTGAGAATACGAAATTTTAATACCAGAGTGAGTTAACAATGTATGAAAAATAGTTGAGTAATTTTTAAAGTAAAAAAAACATTGTTTTATAAGTATTTTGAAGTGAGAATACGAAATTTTAATACCAGAGTGAGTTAACAATGTATGAAAAATAGTTGAGTAATTTTTAAAGTAAAAAAAACATTGTTTTATAAGTATTTTGAAGTGAGAATACGAAATTTTAATACCAGAGTGAGTTAACAATGTATGAAAAATAGTTGAGTAATTTTTAAAGTAAATAAAAACATTGTTTTATAAGTATTTTGAAGTGAGAATACGAAATTTTAATACCAGAGTGAGTTAACAATGTATGAAAAATAGTTGTGTAATTTTTAAAGTAAAAAAAAACATTGTTTTTGATATGTTTTGAAGTGAGAATACGAAATTTTAATACCAGAGTGAGTTAACAATGTATGAAAAATAGTTGAGTAATTTTTAAAGTAAAAAAAACATTGTTTTATAAGTATTTTGAAGTGAGAATACGAAATTTTAATACCAGAGTGAGTTAACAATGTATGAAAAATAGTTGTGTAATTTTTAAAGTAAAAAAAAACATTGTTTTATAAGTATTTTGAAGTGAGAATACGAAATTTTAATACCAGAGTGAGTTAACAATGTATGAAAAATAGTTGAGTATCTTTTAAAGTAAAAAAAAACATTGTTTTTGATATGTTTTGAAGTGAGAATACGAAATTTTAATACCAGAGTGAGTTAACAATGTATGAAAAATAGTTGTGTAATTTTTAAAGTAAAAAAAAACATTGTTTTATAAGTATTTTGAAGTGAGAATACGAAATTTTAATACCAGAGTGAGTTAACAATGTATGAAAAATAGTTGAGTAATTTTTAAAGTAAAAAAAACATTGTTTTTGATATGTTTTGAAGTGAGAAATTAAAATTTTAATACCAGAGTGAGTTAACAATGTATGAAAAATAGTTGAGTAATTTTTAAAGTAAAAAAAAACATTGTTTTTGATATGTTTTGAAGTGAGAATACGAAATTTTAATACCAGAGTGAGTTAACAATGTATGAAAAATAGTTGAGTAATTTTTAAAGTAAAAAAAACATTGTTTTATAAGTATTTTGAAGTGAGAATACGAAATTTTAATACCAGAGTGAGTTAACAATTTATGAAAAATAGTTGAGTAATTTTTAAAGTAAAAAAAACATTGTTTTTGATATGTTTTGAAGTGAGAATACGAAATTTTAATACCAGAGTGAGTTAACAATGTATGAAAAATAGTTGAGTAATTTTTAAAGTAAAAAAAACATTGTTTTATAAGTATTTTGAAGTGAGAATACGAAATTTTAATACCAGAGTGAGTTAACAATGTATGAAAAATAGTTGTGTAATTTTTAAAGTAAAAAAAACATTGTTTTATAAGTATTTTGAAGTGAGAATACGAAATTTTAATACCAGAGTGAGTTAACAATGTATGAAAAATAGTTGTGTAATTTTTAAAGTAAAAAAAACATTGTTTTATAAGTATTTTGAAGTGAGAATACGAAATTTTAATACCAGAGTGAGTTAACAATGTATGAAAAATAGTTGAGTAATTTTTAAAGTAAAAAAAAACATTGTTTTTGATATGTTTTGAAGTGAGAAATTAAAATTTTAATACCAGAGTGAGTTAACAATGTATGAAAAATAGTTGTGTAATTTTTAAAGTAAAAAAAACATTGTTTTATAAGTATTTTGAAGTGAGAATACGAAATTTTAATACCAGAGTGAGTTAACAATGTATGAAAAATAGTTGTGTAATTTTTAAAGTAAAAAAAACATTGTTTTATAAGTATTTTGAAGTGAGAATACGAAATTTTAATACCAGAGTGAGTTAACAATGTATGAAAAATAGTTGAGTAATTTTTAAAGTAAAAAAAAACATTGTTTTTGATATGTTTTGAAGTGAGAAATTAAAATTTTAATACCAGAGTGAGTTAACAATGTATGAAAAATAGTTGTGTAATTTTTAAAGTAAAAAAAACATTGTTTTATAAGTATTTTGAAGTGAGAATACGAAATTTTAATACCAGAGTGAGTTAACAATGTATGAAAAATAGTTGTGTAATTTTTAAAGTAAAAAAAACATTGTTTTATAAGTATTTTGAAGTGAGAATACGAAATTTTAATACCAGAGTGAGTTAACAATGTATGAAAAATAGTTGAGTAATTTTTAAAGTAAAAAAAAACATTGTTTTTGATATGTTTTGAAGTGAGAATACGAAATTTTAATACCAGAGTGAGTTAACAATGTATGAAAAATAGTTGAGTAATTTTTAAAGTAAAAAAAACATTGTTTTTGATATGTTTTGAAGTGAGAAATTAAAATTTTAATACCAGAGTGAGTTAACAATGTATGAAAAATAGTTGTGTAATTTTTAAAGTAAAAAAAACATTGTTTTTGATATGTTTTGAAGTGAGAAATTAAAATTTTAATACCAGAGTGAGTTAACAATGTATGAAAAATAGTTGTGTAATTTTTAAAGTAAAAAAAACATTGTTTTATAAGTATTTTGAGGTATGAATACGAAATTTTAATACCAGAGTGAGTTAACAATGTATGAAAAATAGTTGAGTAATTTTTAAAGTAAAAAAAACATTGTTTTATAAGTATTTTGAGGTATGAATACGAAATTTTATCACCAGAGTGAGTTAACAATGTATGAAAAATAGTTGAGTAATTTTTAAAGTAAAAAAAACATTGTTTTTGATATGTTTTGAAGTGAGAAATTAAAATTTTAATAACAGAGTGAGTTAACAATGTATGAAAAATAGTTGTGTAATTTTTAAAGTAAAAAAAACATTGTTTTATAAGTATTTTGAAGTGAGAATACGAAATTTTAATACCAGAGTGAGTTAACAATGTATGAAAAATAGTTGTGTAATTTTTAAAGTAAAAAAAACATTGTTTTATAAGTATTTTGAAGTGAGAATACGAAATTTTAATACCAGAGTGAGTTAACAATGTATGAAAAATAGTTGAGTAATTTTTAAAGTAAAAAAAACATTGTTTTTGATATGTTTTGAAGTGAGAAATTAAAATTTTAATACCAGAGTGAGTTAACAATGTATGAAAAATAGTTGTGTAATTTTTAAAGTAAAAAAAACATTGTTTTATAAGTATTTTGAAGTGAGAATACGAAATTTTAATACCAGAGTGAGTTAACAATGTATGAAAAATAGTTGAGTAATTTTTAAAGTAAAAAAAACATTGTTTTTGATATGTTTTGAAGTGAGAATACGAAATTTTAATACCAGAGTGAGTTAACAATGTATGAAAAATAGTTGAGTAATTTTTAAAGTAAAAAAAAACATTGTTTTTGATATGTTTTGAAGTGAGAATACGAAATTTTAATACCAGAGTGAGTTAACAATGTATGAAAAATAGTTGAGTAATTTTTAAAGTAAAAAAAACATTGTTTTTGATATGTTTTGAAGTGAGAATACGAAATTTTAATACCAGAGTGAGTTAACAATGTATGAAAAATAGTTGTGTAATTTTTAAAGTAAAAAAAACATTGTTTTATAAGTATTTTGAAGTGAGAATACGAAATTTTAATACCAGAGTGAGTTAACAATGTATGAAAAATAGTTGAGTAATTTTTAAAGTAAAAAAAAACATTGTTTTTGATATGTTTTGAAGTGAGAATACGAAATTTTAATACCAGAGTGAGTTAACAATGTATGAAAAATAGTTGTGTAATTTTTAAAGTAAAAAAAACATTGTTTTATAAGTATTTTGAAGTGAGAATACGAAATTTTAATACCAGAGTGAGTTAACAATGTATGAAAAATAGTTGTGTAATTTTTAAAGTAAAAAAAACATTGTTTTTGATATGTTTTGAAGTGAGAATACGAAATTTTAATACCAGAGTGAGTTAACAATGTATGAAAAATAGTTGTGTAATTTTTAAAGTAGATAAAAACATTGTTTTATAAGTATTTTGAGATATGAATACGGAATTTTAATACCAGAGTGAGTTAACAATGTATGAAAAATAGTTGTGTAATTTTTAAAGTAAAAAAAAACATTGTTTTATAAGTATTTTGAAGTGAGAATACGAAATTTTAATACCAGAGTGAGTTAACAATGTATGAAAAATAGTTGTGTAATTTTTAAAGTAAAAAAAACATTGTTTTATAAGTATTTTGAAGTGAGAATACGAAATTTTAATACCAGAGTGAGTTAACAATGTATGAAAAATAGTTGAGTAATTTTTAAAGTAAAAAAAAACATTGTTTTTGATATGTTTTGAAGTGAGAATACGAAATTTTAATACCAGAGTGAGTTAACAATGTATGAAAAATAGTTGTGTAATTTTTAAAGTAAAAAAAACATTGTTTTTGATATGTTTTGAAGTGAGAAATTAAAATTTTAATACCAGAGTGAGTTAACAATGTATGAAAAATAGTTGTGTAATTTTTAAAGTAGATAAAAACATTGTTTTATAAGTATTTTGAGATATGAATACGGAATTTTAATACCAGAGTGAGTTAACAATGTATGAAAAATAGTTGTGTAATTTTTAAAGTAAAAAAAAACATTGTTTTATAAGTATTTTGAAGTGAGAATACGAAATTTTAATACCAGAGTGAGTTAACAATGTATGAAAAATAGTTGTGTAATTTTTAAAGTAAAAAAAACATTGTTTTTGATATGTTTTGAAGTGAGAAATTAAAATTTTAATACCAGAGTGAGTTAACAATGTATGAAAAATAGTTGTGTAATTTTTAAAGTAGATAAAAACATTGTTTTATAAGTATTTTGAGATATGAATACGGAATTTTAATACCAGAGTGAGTTAACAATGTATGAAAAATAGTTGTGTAATTTTTAAAGTAAAAAAAAACATTGTTTTATAAGTATTTTGAAGTGAGAATACGAAATTTTAATACCAGAGTGAGTTAACAATGTATGAAAAATAGTTGTGTAATTTTTAAAGTAAAAAAAACATTGTTTTTGATATGTTTTGAAGTGAGAAATTAAAATTTTAATACCAGAGTGAGTTAACAATGTATGAAAAATAGTTGAGTAATTTTTAAAGTAAAAAAAAACATTGTTTTATAAGTATTTTGAGGTATGAATACGAAATTTTAATACCAGAGTGAGTTAACAATGTATGAAAAATAGTTGAGTAATTTTTAAAGTAAAAAAAAACATTGTTTTTGATATGTTTTGAAGTGAGAATACGAAATTTTAATACCAGAGTGAGTTAACAATGTATGAAAAATAGTTGAGTAATTTTTAAAGTAAAAAAAACATTGTTTTATAAGTATTTTGAAGTGAGAATACGAAATTTTAATACCAGAGTGAGTTAACAATGTATGAAAAATAGTTGAGTAATTTTTAAAGTAAAAAAAAACATTGTTTTATAAGTATTTTGAAGTGAGAATACGAAATTTTAATACCAGAGTGAGTTAACAATGTATGAAAAATAGTTGAGTAATTTTTAAAGTAAAAAAAACATTGTTTTATAAGTATTTTGAAGTGAGAATACGAAATTTTAATACCAGAGTGAGTTAACAATGTATGAAAAATAGTTGAGTAATTTTTAAAGTAAAAAAAAACATTGTTTTATAAGTATTTTGAAGTGAGAATACGAAATTTTAATACCAGAGTGAGTTAACAATGTATGAAAAATAGTTGTGTAATTTTTAAAGTAAAAAAAACATTGTTTTATAAGTATTTTGAAGTGAGAATACGAAATTTTAATACCAGAGTGAGTTAACAATGTATGAAAAATAGTTGAGTAATTTTTAAAGTAAAAAAAACATTGTTTTATAAGTATTTTGAAGTGAGAATACGAAATTTTAATACCAGAGTGAGTTAACAATGTATGAAAAATAGTTGTGTAATTTTTAAAGTAAAAAAAACATTGTTTTATAAGTATTTTGAAGTGAGAATACGAAATTTTAATACCAGAGTGAGTTAACAATGTATGAAAAATAGTTGAGTAATTTTTAAAGTAAAAAAAAAACATTGTTTTTGATATGTTTTGAAGTGAGAAATTAAAATTTTAATACCAGAGTGAGTTAACAATGTATGAAAAATAGTTGTGTAATTTTTAAAGTAAAAAAAACATTGTTTTTGATATGTTTTGAAGTGAGAATACGAAATTTTAATACCAGAGTGAGTTAACAATGTATGAAAAATAGTTGTGTAATTTTTAAAGTAAAAAAAAACATTGTTTTATAAGTATTTTGAAGTGAGAATACGAAATTTTAATACCAGAGTGAGTTAACAATGTATGAAAAATAGTTGTGTAATTTTTAAAGTAAAAAAAACATTGTTTTTGATATGTTTTGAAGTGAGAAATTAAAATTTTAATACCAGAGTGAGTTAACAATGTATGAAAAATAGTTGAGTAATTTTTAAAGTAAAAAAAAACATTGTTTTATAAGTATTTTGAGGTATGAATACGAAATTTTAATACCAGAGTGAGTTAACAATGTATGAAAAATAGTTGAGTAATTTTTAAAGTAAAAAAAAAACATTGTTTTTGATATGTTTTGAAGTGAGAATACGAAATTTTAATACCAGAGTGAGTTAACAATGTATGAAAAATAGTTGAGTAATTTTTAAAGTAAAAAAAACATTGTTTTTGATATGTTTTGAAGTGAGAAATTAAAATTTTAATACCAGAGTGAGTTAACAATGTATGAAAAATAGTTGAGTAATTTTTAAAGTAAAAAAAAAACATTGTTTTTGATATGTTTTGAAGTGAGAAATTAAAATTTTACTACCAGAGTGAGTTAACAATGTATGAAAAATAGTTGAGTAATTTTTAAAGTAAAAAAAACATTGTTTTATAAGTATTTTGAAGTGAGAATACGAAATTTTAATACCAGAGTGAGTTAACAATGTATGAAAAATAGTTGAGTAATTTTTAAAGTAAAAAAAAAACATTGTTTTATAAGTATTTTGAAGTGAGAATACGAAATTTTAATACCAGAGTGAGTTAACAATGTATGAAAAATAGTTGTGTAATTTTT